>ML103113.1:0-27342 GCA_003697995.1 Taxidea taxus jeffersonii
TGAGTTTCATAGAATCATGAAACCTAAGATATGATTTGGGAATATTGGGATATTTATATTTAAAGTTCAATCCTCTGCAATGATTTAAATAACCTAAGAGCTAGCAATGACTGTTCATTTCACACTATTGACCAGACTTTAGAGTATATCAGTGAAACTCACATATCCACTGAAGGTAAAAAGGTAACAACCCCTAAACTACTAAAGACATCTGCTGAAAAAAATTGATGATATTAAAAAATAAATTGAGTTGGCAAAAATATTTCAAACTCTCCAGATTTATTTTGGGAAAGCATGAGCAAATAAATTAAGTGGTCAGTAAATAAATCTGGGATGCAAAGGAGCAATGCAAATAACAATCCATTTCTTATAATTAAAGCTTAGCTAAACTATCATTTGCCCACAATGATAATTTTTTATAGAACTATAAATATCAACAAAGGATTTGTAGGGAAAAATTGCCTTGCAGCATTTTTGGAAAAATTAATGCATATCCAATATTGATCTTGATTTGTGCATGTTAAACGGTGCCTCCTCAAGTAAAATATTCTTGGAGAAGTCAATAATATGCCATAATCTCATATGACACTAATAAAATAACGCAAATGACAATTCATTTTTGTTTACTTGTCTATGACTTAATGGATGGATAAATTTGGTTAAAAGAGGAAGCAAGAAATTGGTGCATAGTAGGCATATTTATAAAACAATTGTGATTGATTTTTTTTTTTTTGGTCACTTTCCTAAGAGAGAAAGCAAAACAATCTCTTGGAATCCTTTCCTGAAAAGTATTTTTATAGCTGCTGATGTTATTAATTTCAGAAGACGGAAGCCAAATATATTAGGTGGTTTGTTTTGTTCACTAAGATATAACAAAGTAATAGTCATGCCAATAAAGTCCAAGGAAGTGAAAATTAGGCAAAACAGTGCCATTCTAATGACTTTATATGTAACACTAATTCTGTTCACTCAAAATTGCTGAAATTAGTAATGCTAAAGCTCTTTCCTTATGCTCCAGGGACAGAAGTAAGGGCAAAAAAATAGCTGAACAGTGAGATAGCCAAGTGAAGTCTTAGACTCAAGGAAATATACAGAACAAATTAGAACTATTTCCCATTTAACCCAATGTTGCCATTCATCCATTATGAGAATGCAATGAATTAAAGACAGGTGTGCTCAGCACACCAATAAAATTCGAACTAACTAACTTGCTGGAGAAAATACAATGTACTTTGGGGAAACATATCTGAGCCGGATTCTCCCTGACTATTTCCCAGTCATCATTCAAACTTTTGGAAAGGCATCTAAACTCTTTCAAAGCACTTTCACTTAGGCTGTTGCAGAAACATTACAGTAACAGTTAAGGCACCACTTAACCCCAAAAACATAGAGTCCAGAAGTGACTTGGTCAATAAGAATTCCTCTAAGGCATCCTTTCTCTGGAGAAAATACCAGTTGACCACAGTCTGAGTTACATCCTATTATACACAGAACTGAAACCTTAAACAGAACAGTCACTTGGGTGAAAGATCAGTGTTTGAAAAAAAATAGTTAAAATTGGCTCACCTGTGCAACAGTAGGACTTAAAAATAAAAGGAAAGGGGCACCTGGGTGGCTTAGTGGGTTAAGCATCTGACTCTTTTATTTTTTCTTTGCCATTGCCTTTATTTTCTTATCTTTTTTTTTTTTTTTTTTTGTCCAGTTGGCCAACATACAGCACATCAGTTGTGATAAGCGTCTGACTCTTGATTTTGACTCAGGTTGTGATCTCACGGTCATGAAATCAAGCCCTGCAACAGGCTCCGTGCTGAGTGTGGAGCCTGCTTGGGATTCTCTTTCCCTCACCCTCTGCTCTTTCCCATTCTCTCTCTCCCTTCTCTCTCTCTTTTTCTGTCTTAAATAAATAAATAAATGAAAGGAAGATCCCACCCTTTCTTGCTTTACTGGATTTCACAGACAAAGAGGAAAATTCAAATTAGTAAATTAGTTATTCAAATTAGTATATCTTTTCATTATTATATTAAAAAAAAGTTACTCAAAATGAATCATAGACCTAAGTGTGAAAACTAGAACAATGGTATTTCAAAATGAAAATGTAGGAAAAAAATCTTTGTGACCTTGGGTTGGGTCACAAATATTTCTTAGATATGACACTAAAAGCATGATTTATAAAAGAAAAAATTGATAAATATGATTTTATCAGAATTAAAATCTTCTGCTCTTTGAAAGACATTGTTAAGAGACAGAAAAAACAAATCATAGAGCTGGAGAAAATATTTGCCAATTATATATTTGATAAAGGAATTGTATCTAGAATACTTAAAGAATTAAAACAATAATAAGAAAACAACCCATTTTTGCACAACAAAGGAAACCATCAAGACAACAAGGCATTCTCATGAATGGGAGAGTATATTTGCAAATGATATCTCTGGTAAGGGGTTAATATCCAAAATGTATAAATAACTGATACAACACAACACCAAAAACCACAAATAATCTAATTAAAAATGGGCAGAGGACCTGAACAGACATTTTTCTAAAGAAGATATTCAGATGGCCAACAGCCATATGAAAGATGCTTAATCATCAGGGAAATGTAAATCAAAACGCAATGAGACATCACCTCATGCTATCAGAATGGCTGGCATCGGGACGTCTGGGTGGCTCAGTTGGTTAAGCAGCTGCCTTCAGCTCAGGTCATGATCCCAGTGTCCTGGGATCGAGCGAGTCCCATATCGGGCTCCTTGCTCGGCGGGGAGCCTGCTTCTGCCTCTGCCTGTGCTCGCTCGCTCTCTCTCCCTCTCTCTCTGACAAATAAATAAATAAAATCTTTAAAAAAAAAAAAAAAAGAATGGCTGGCATCAAAAAGACAAGAAATAACAAGTGTTGGCAAGGATGTGGGGAAGACAGACCCTCCTGTACAAGTGGCGGGAAAGTACATTGGTCTAACCAACTGGGCCAGACAGTGTGGAGGTTCTGTAACAGCACTCCACCCAGTCTTAAGGGTTAACTTGCTGGCTGACCTAAGGCCCTTGATCTGTAACAGAACTAATGTACTTTCTTTGAGATTTGCAGACCACTGGCCTCAGGGAATGAGGGAGCAGAACACAGAGGCCAGCAAGTATATTTGAGGCAACCTCGGCTTTCTGATTAGCCCAGCAATTCTTTTAGCAAAATGTTTTTCTTTTTTAAGGTGGCACAAATGACTTTACTGACCTCCCTTTGCACATCTGTAGACCTTGCTCTCCTTTGCAGAAAGAACAGAGCCCTCTTGCATGACTCCTGGGTACTAAGAACCAGACCCTCTTGCACAGCCTTCCCCCTCTGACTACCCCCCTTACCAAGGAACTAGAACTTCTTGCACAACTTCTGGGCATTGAGATAACTCTGTAGCCGTCATCATGGAGTCTGTACTTAATCAAGAAATGTCACAGACCACTGCATTCCCTTAACTGATTAAACCCTTTTAAAAACCCCTGGGCCAGGCAGAAACCCCAGAATTGCCCTTTGGAAAAGAGTCCACCTTCTCCCCAGGTTGTCAGCCTCCTGAATAAAGCTCTAACTCCTTTCCAATCAAAACTCCTCTCTTGGGGCACCTGGGTGGCTCAGTGGGTTAAAGCCTCTGCCTTTGGCTCAGGTCATGATCCCAGGGTCCTGGGATCAAGCCCTACGTCGGGCTCTTTGCGCTGCATGGGGCCTGCTTCCTCCTCTCTCTCTGCCTGCCTCTCTGCCTACTTGTGATCTCTGTCTGTCAAATAAATAAATAAAATCTTAAAAAAAAAAGAGAGAGATGAGGAAATGCTTGGGCATGATGGACATGTTCAGCATCTTGATTGTGGTGATGGTTTCATGGGTCAAAACTTCAAATACTACACTTAAAATATATGTAATTTTTGCATGTCAATCATATATTGATAAAGTCATTTTTTTAAAAAATTGTGTGGCCCCCTTTGGTTTTACTGGAATCTCCTAGACAAAGGAAAATATAAATAAGTAAAAAATCTTTTTATCATAAACTACTGAGTCCAGTTTGTTAATGGAATCTGAGTTCCTGACATCTTAAGTTTTTTTTGTGAAGGGGCACCCCCATTACCAGTCCCACATTCCCAAGTAGAGTTCACAGTTCTCTGTGCATCTAGAAAACTTAGCAAACTAATATTCATTCTATATGAAGATTCTATACGCCAAGCATACTTCAAATGTTTAATATGTATTATTCCACTTAAGTCTTACAATAATGCCTTAAAGTATATGTCATTATTATTTCTGTTTTACAACAGAGGAAATTGAGGCTCAGGGAGGTTATGGAAATTTCTTAAGATCACACATCCAGTAAGCCCTAGAGTCAGGATTTGAACTCAAACCGTCAGAGACTAGGATACATGTTCCTAAACACATGCTATATTGCTCCACTATAGAATAAGTGTATAGTCATGTGATAATTTATCTGCCACTGGGAAACTGTGAAGAAGAGGAGTAATAGTTTCTTAGGTCTATCCTAACAGGGTATCAAAACCTCCATAGCTTATTTCTTGTTTCCCAGTTCTGGAGGCTCTAAGTCCAGAATTCAGGTGTTGGCAGGACCACACTCTCTCTGATAGCTTAAAGAGAGTCATTCCTTGTCTTTTCTATCTTCTGGCATTTACCAGCAATCACTGGCATTCTTGGGCTTGGGATGCATTACTTCAGCCATATGGCTGTCTTGGCTCTTCACATCATCTTCCCTCTCTGTAATGTCTTCTGTGTCCACATTTCCTTTTTGTATAAGGATACCTACCACATTAGGTAAGACTCACCCCCAAGGATTTCATTTTAACTTGATTATCTCTGTAAAGATATTGTTTCTAAATAAGGGCACTTTCTGAGGTAGTGGGAGGTTAAAACTTAAACATTTCTATTTGGGGGAAACATGATTCAACACATAACAGGAGGTAACAGGCGGTAGCATTAAAGGATGTGGGAAAACTACAATTTGCCTTGTAACATGAGTACCTTCCTTATCTTAAGCACTGGTAGAATCTCTTGTGGGTCCACAAAACTGTAAGAATGACCTTGCAATTAATCAACTATCTGGGAAGTCTTAGGAAAAGAATATCATGTAGAACTTTCTTCACTTAAAGCCCTAGTTTTCTTTAAATTTTCTGATTTTCACAAATTATAAGATCACTATTTGGACATAAAGTGACTTCATTTTTTCATTTATTCTATAGATACTAATTAACCCAGGTACTAAGTGCTGGTTCCAGGGATACAGAGTTAAACCATGACAGCGTATAGAAAAGGCAATGTCCATCAAGTGTATCAGGAGGTTTAAAGCAAATACTACTGGGTCCAGAAGAAAACAAATGACCCTACTCAGGAAAGGGGGTGATGACCAAGGAATGCCTGAGATGATTCTTTTTTTTCCTTTTTTTAAAAATTTTATTTATTTAATTTCTTTTCAGTGTAACAGAATTCATTGTTTATGCACCACACCCAGTGCTCCATGCAATACGTGCCCTCCATAAAACCCACCACCTGGCTCCCCCAACCTCCTACCCCTGAAATGATTCTTAAAAGACAAATGGAAGTTTGCCAGATAACAAAAATTGTAAAGAGTGTTTCAGAATGTGCAACATCACCTTGCACAAAACCAAACTTCCATTCTTTCCCCCAAATCTGCTCCACCAGCTGTTCTCTCTGCATTACCAGCAACTCCATCTTTCCAAGGGTTCATAACAGAAAACCTAAGAAGAATTCTTGACTCCTCTTTCTCTCATACCTCTATCCAGCCCATCAGGAAAAGCTGTTATCTCTACCTTCAAAATCTATCCATAATCTGTTGACTTTTCACCACCTGTACCATTCTAAGCTAACATTTAGAGCAGTGCCTGGAAGAGTAAGTAGTACACACACATTTCAATATGGCAACTTACCGGGCAGTGTCCTGGTTCTTTCAATAGTTTCTCAAGTAAGTAGCATTTAATTTAATCAGATCAGCAATCCTTTCATGCATAATATTTTTGATACGAAAAGAAGAAAAAAACATTTTATGGATACTTTATTAAGTTGCAAAACTACAATTTCATCTTTCCTCCAAGAGTTTTGCATTTTCTCAACTTTATCCATAAATATCTGTGGTATTGCCATACCTTCTAAATTAGTGAAATTTAAAGACATGGTCATTGAAATGAACATTCAAAGAATAAGTGTTCTGTTGTGTTTTGACTTTAAACTACTCCTGTCTCAGATTTCCACAAATTCCAATCTAGATGAGCAACGTTCATTAAAATGCTCATTGCTTGTTTTATTATCTATAGTTGAGATGTCTTTCCATTCAAACAAAGAGACAGATTGTCTTCTAGCTGAGACACCTGGAAGGTGCTTGAAGCACAAAGGCCATGATTCAAAAGTCTGCAGTGCAGTCAACAAGCAATTACTTTCGCATGTGATAGGAGACTGTCAGCTTCAAAAACAGGACATTCTTTGGGAAGATTAGTCCAAATTACATTTTATTACACTGGCCCACTTGAATGGCCTAAGCTTCATATACTTCTTATTCTAATGGAATTCCAACTGGGGCATTAATATATTGTTTATGACATGTTTGGAGTTCTTATGTTATCAGCATGCATTCATGAGAGAAGCTTCAAACAGTATCAGATAACAGTGAGCTGGATGTTGGCTGTTGTACAGCATAGGGGATTTTATCATCTTGTTGAACCAGTGGCAGTGATTAAATTAAACTGTCTGAACAAAGCTTTTGCATGTCAGACTGTTGAATGGCAAAATGAAAGAGTGACACACTTCAAAGATCAGAGGAAGGGAGAGAGGGCTAGAAAAACACAGTTACATAACTTCTTTATTTCCCACATTCAGACACAAAACCAACAGTTAAAGAGCAGTTTCTATTTTACTTCATCTTTAGACTTTTTCTTTATCATTTCATTCAGTTTTTAGAGACATTTCCCTACATTCTTTTTCACATAACATATTTCACTTGGCTTGGGACACTGAATGATGAGGTAGTTTGGGGAATTTTTACTTTTGATCTGTTCCTTTGTACAAACAAGGTTTTTTAATGTATTTTAATTTCTAATTTTTCTCTTATTAGTTCCAAATGAGATATCTAAGGAAGAAAAACCGAGGAGATTAAGATGCTTTCATAATTTATAAGCACACTTTTATTTGGAGAGACAAACATAAGGGCTCTTGTTTTTCCACTTCAAGAAATGAATTAAAAACTTGAAATAAAAGTTTAATAGAATAGAATTAAATGAAAATTATTTGTATAAGTTGAAATATTATAGTATATGAACTCTCTGAAGAAGTTCATTGGCAAAGAAGCTTTAAGGATCTAAATGTATTTGAGATTATATTTGAGATTGTAATGTAAGCTTTATAAGAATCCACATGTTTCCTATCTAGTGAGATTATTACATCAACAAACTGTTCTGACATTTATTTATAATTATCTTTGTTAGTAAAAAAAAATGGCGTTGTTAATTTTAAGAAAAATATTATTTCCTCTCAAACAAAATAAAACTGGGAAAAAGTCCAGAAAAAATAAATTGAATTTTAGTGCTATTTCCATTACAAATCTACACAGTTCTAGTTTTAAATTTTATAGATTGGCAGTTTCCTTTTTATTTAAGACTCTCAGTTGGTTATTTAGAAACACTGAAGAAACTTCAGTGTGCCATAGTAGTAATAGAAGATAAGTATTCAGATGATATTAACTCTCGTAAATTTATGTTTCTATTTTTACTTCAATTTTGATGTATACAATATCCAGGACTACAAAATAATAACCTTTTTGAAATAAATGCTAGTTCTTAATAATGTATTTTCACAATTAATTTTTTCACTTTCATTTATCCTGAAAGGTAGTAGCTTTCCACAGAAATTCACTGCTCAGTGACATCCACTAACATTTTGAAGTACAAAACATTTCAAATCCAATTCTACTCGAGATATTTAGTGATGAAAAAAATCATAGAAAAAAATAAAAACAAAGTCAACCTGTCCTTTTAGAATACTTCACTGGGAATAACTACATCAGTATACATGCTTTATAAATTTACTTCTTTCTTTAACCCACAAATATTCAGGTTTGCTGAGTGTAGTGAGGTCTAATAAAACTAATAGAGGACAATCAGGATTATGTAAAGATATAAGAAAAGATGAATTTTAACTTAGTTATGTGGGATATTTTCTGAATTAGGATAGAAACATTGTCATTTAGAAATTTATGGATATCCACCTGGGGAGGAGCAAGATGGCAGAAAAGTAGGAGACCTAAGGATCATCAGGTCTCAGGAGTTGAGCTAGATAGTTATCAAACCATTCTGAATACCTACAAACTCAAGAGGAGAGAGAAGAAGAGCAGTAATTCTAGGAACAGAAAAACAACTACTTTCTGGAAGGTAGGACGTGCAAAGAAGTGAATCAAAGGTGACGAAGACAGACTGTGGGGGGGATAAGTTGTATCCTGGCAAGGGGTGGAGCAGTGGAGCACAAAATAAGAACTTTTAGAAGTCTGCTCCACTGACAGGACATTGCTCCAGAGGCTAAGCAGGAGGTGGAGCCCTGGCGGGGACAGTGTGGTCTCAGGACCTGCAGGGTCACAAAGAGACCAGGGGTGTCTGAGTGTAGCAGAGCTGCCAGGTATCAGAGCAGAGAAGCCGACTACAGAGACGGAGCCGAGGAGTGTGCTCTCTGGTCGGGGATACCTTAAATGGTAATCCGAGGCAGTTGGGACACTGCTCTTTGAGCAGGGACCCCACAGGAGGCAGATCCAGGGAGATCCCCTCTCTTCTCCTCCAGCAGTAGTGGCACGGGAGTATGTAGCAGAAATCTGCTGGGTTTGGAGACTCCAAATAGGGCTGTGGGCCAGAGATAAAAACACTTGGTCACAAGCCGGGTGAGCACAGAGCGTGATCAGAGACCAGGAAGATGGGAGTGATTGACTGCTTTTCTTTGAGGGCACACTGCAGAGTAGGGCCCCAAGCTCTTGGCTCCTATGGGCCTGGAGATTGGGAGGCCACATTCTTCATTCCTATCCTCCAAAGTGGTAGAGGAAGCTTTCAGAGAACAAAAGCTCCCAAGAGCAAAACCAAGCAGATTACTTAGTTTGGCCCCTGGCAAGGGCAGTGCAATTCTGCCTCCAGCAAAGACATTTGAGAATCACCACAACAGGCCCCTACCCCAGAAGATCAATAAGAACATCCTGCCAAGTCCAAGTTCACGGATCAATGAGAACTGAGGAACTCCAGAGCTCAGGGAAAGCAACACATAGAATTCATGGCTTTTTTCCTATGACTCTTTAGTCTTTCAAAGTTAAACTTCTGAAGTTTTTTTTTTTCTTACTCTATTTTTAAAAATTTTTTTCTTTCCTATTTTAACCTTTTTTAACTATTTTATCTTATCAATACCTTTTTAAAAATCTTTTTAAATTTTCATTGTTATAGTCATATATGATCCCTTCATTGTATTTAACCTTATTTTTTGTATACATATAGGTTTTTCTTTCTTTAAAATTTTGGGATACAACTTCTTCTAACAGATCAAAAAAAAGCCCTAAATCTAGCACATGGCTTTGTTCTAGTCTCCAACCTAATCACATTCTTTGCTCTTGTTTTTTTCTTTTTTCAACCAACTTCTTATCTATCAATTCTTTTTTAGAATCTTTTAAAATTTTGATCATTACAGTCATATTCCATCCCTTCATCATGTTCACCCTTATTTTTGTATATATATATAAGTTTTTCTTTCTTTAAAATTTTGGGAGGTAGTTTCTTCTAACAGACCAAAATACACCCAAAATCAAGTGTGTGGCTCTTCACCAGTCTAATATATATACATATTTATATATAATTTTTTTCTTTTTACTTTTCTTTATTTCCTTCTTTCTTCTCCTCCAGGTTTTGGGTCTCTTCTGATTTGCTTACTGTATAGTTTTCTGGGGTCATTGCTACCCTTTTAGTATTTTATCTCATTCATCTATTCTTACCTGAATAAAATGACAAGGCGGAAAAACTACCACCAAAAAAAGAACAGGAGGCAGTACCAATGGCTAGGGACCTAATCCATATAGACATTAGTGATAATGTCAGAACTAGAGTCCAGAATGACAATTATCAAGGTGCTAGCTGAGGTCGAAAAAAGCATGGAAGATAATGGAGAATCCCTTTCTAGAGAAATAAAGGAACTAAAATCTAACCAAGTTGAAGCCAAAAAACTATTAATGAGATGCAATAAAGAATGGAGGCTCCTACTGCTAGGATAAATGAGTCGGAAGAGAGAATTAGTGATATAGAAGACCAAATGATGGAGAGTAAAGAAGCTGACAAAAAGACAAACAACTACTGGACCATGAGGGGAGAATTTGAAAGATAAGTGATACCTTAAGAAAAAACAATAGGGGCACCTGGGTGGCTCAGTGGGTTAAAGCCTCTGCCTTCGGCTCAGGTCATGATCCCAGGGTCCTGGGATCGAGCCCCGCATCGGGCTCTCTGCTCAGCGGGGAGCCTGCTTCCCTTCCTCTCTCTCTCTGCCTGCCTCTCTGCCTACTTGTGATCTCTCTCTGTCAAAATAAATAAATAAAAATCTTTAAAAAAGAAAAAACAATATTAGAATAATTGGGATCCCAGAAGAAAGGGGTGGCAGAAAGTATATTGGAGCAAATTATAGCAGAGAATTTCCCTAATAATTTGGCAAAGGGAACAAGCATCAAAATCCAGGAGGCACAGAGAACTCTTCCTCAAAATCAATAAAAATAGGTCCACAACTCATTGTCCAATAGTAAAACTTACAAGTCTCAGTGACAAAGAGAAAATCCTGAAAGCAGCTTGGGACAAGAGGTGTGTAACATACAATGGTAGAAATATTAGATGGGCAGCAGACCTATCCACAGAGATCTGGCAGACCAGAAAGGACTGGCCTGAAATATTCAAAGCACTAAATGAGAAAAATATGCAGTCAAGAATACTATATCCAGCTAGCCTGTCACCTGAAAATAGAAGGAAAGATAAAAAGCTTCCAGGACAAACAAAAACTAAAAGAATTTGCAAATACACAATATTTCCTACAGGAAATATTGAAAGGGGTCCTCTAAGCAAAAAATAGCCTAAAAGTAACAGACCAGAAAGGTACAGAGACAATACACAGTAACAGTCACCTTACAGGCAATACGATGACACTAAATTCATGTCTTTCGATAGTTACCCTTAATGTAAATGGGTTAAATGCCACAATCAAAAGACATAGGGTATCAGAATGGATTAAAAAGAAAAAAAGACCTCTTGATATGCTGTCTGTAAGAAACTAATTTCAGATCCAAAGACACCTCCAGATTCAAATAAGGGAGTAGAAAACAATTTACCATGCTAACAGACATCAAAAGAAAGCTGGGGTGGCAATTCTTAAATCGGATAAATTAGATTTTAAGCCAAAGACTGTAATAAGATATGAGCAAGGACACTATATCATACTTAAAGGGTCTGTCCAACAAAAAGATCTAACAATTTTAAACATCGATGCCCCTAACATGGGAGCAGCCAACTATATAAACCAATTAATAACAAAATCAAAGAAACACATCAACAATCATAGTAGGGGACTTTAACAACCCACTCACTGAAATGGACAGATCATTCAAGCAAAAGATCAACAATGAAATAAAGGCTTTAAAAGACATATTGGACCAGATGGAAATCACAGATATATTTAGGACATTATGTCCCAAAGCAAAAGAATACACATTCTTCTCTAGTGCACATGGAACATTCTCCAGAATAGATCACATTCTGGGTCACAAATCTGGTCTCAACCAGTACCAAAAGATTGGGATCATTCCCTGCATATTTTAGACCACAATGCTCTGAAGCTAGAACTCAATCTCAACAGGAAAGTTGTGAAGAACTCAAATACATGGAGGCTAAAGAACATCCTACTAAAGAATGAATGGGTCAACCAGGAAATTAAAGAAGAATTTAACAAATTCATGGAAACAAATGAAAATAAAAACACAACTGTTCAAAATCTTTCTGACACAGCAAAGGCGGTCCTGAAAGTATATAGCAATACAAGCCTTTCAAGAAAGGTCTCAAGTATACAACCTAACCCTACACCTAAAGGAGCTGGAGAAAGAACAGCAAAGAGAGCTTAAACCCAACAGGGGAAGAGAAATAATAAAGATCAGAGCAGAAATCAATGAAATAGAAACCAAAAGAACAGTAGAACAAATTAATAAAACTAGGAGCTGGTTCTTTGAAAAAATTAATAAAATTGATAAACCCCTGGCCAGACTTATCAAAAAGAAAAAGAAAGGGCTAAAAATAATAAAATCATGAATAAAAGAGAAGAGATCACAACCAATACCAAAGAAATACAAACAATTATAAGAACATAAGATGAGCAACTATACACCAGCAAATTGACAATCTGGAAGAAATGGATGCATTCCTAGAGACATATAAACTACCAAAATTTAACCAGGAAGAAATAGAAAACCTGAACAGACCCATAACCAGTAAGGACATTGAAGTAGTCATCAAAAATCTCCCAATAAACAAGACCCTAGGTCCAGACGGCTTCCCAGAGGAATTCCACCAAACATTTAAAGAACAATTAATAGTGTTCTCCTGAAAATGTTCCAAAAAATAGAAATAGAAAGAAAACTTCCAAACTCATTTTATAAAACCAGCATTACCTTGATCCCAAAACCAGACAAAGACCACATCAAAAAGGAGAATTACAGACCAATATCCCTGATGAACACAGATGCAAAAATTCTCACCAAAATACTAGCCAATAGGATCCAATGGTACATTAAAAGCATTATTCACCACGACCAAGTGGGATTTATTCCTGGGCTGCAGGATTGGTTCAACATCCACAAATCAATCAGTGTGATAAAATACATTAATTAAAGAAAGAATAAGAATCACATGATACTCTCAACAGATGCTGAAAAAGCATTTGACAAAGTACAGCATCCTTTCTTGATCAAAACTCTTCACAGTGTAGGGATAGAGGGCACATACATCAATATCATCAAAGCCATCTATGAAAAACCCACAGGAAATATTCTCAGTGGGGAAAAACTGAGAGCTTTTCCCCTAAGGTTAGGAATATGGCAGGGATGTCCACTATCACCACTGCTATTCAACATAGTACTGGAAGTCCTAGCCTCAACAATCAGACAGCAAAAATAAATAAAAGGCATCTGAATCAGCAAAGAAAAAGTCAAACTCTCACTCTTTGCAGATGGTATGATACTTTATGTGGAAAACCCAAAAGAGTCCACTCCAAAACTGCTAGAACTCATACAGGAATTAGGTAAAGTGTCAGGATATAAAATCAATGCACAGAAATCAATTGCATTTCTATACACCAAGGGCAAGACAGAAGAAAGAGAAAATAAGGAGTTGATCCCATTTACAATAGCACCCAAAAACCATAAGATACCTAGGAATAAACCTAACCAAAGAGGCAAATAATCTATACTCAGAAAACTATAAAGTACTCATGAAAGAAATAGAAGAAGACACAAAGAAATGGAAAAAAAATTTCCATGCTCATGGATTGGAAGAACAAATATCGTGAAAATGTCTATGCTACCTAAAGCAATCTGCACATTTAATGCAATCCTTATCAAAATACCACCAATGTTTTTCAAAGAAATGGAACAAATAGTCTTAAAATTTATATGGAACCAGAAAAAACCTGAATAGCCAGAGGAATGTTGAAAAAGAAAACCAAAGTTGGCAGCCTCACAATTCCAGACTTCAAGCTCTATTACAAAGCTGTAATCATTAAGACAGAATGGTACTGACACAAAAACAGACACATACACCAGTGGAACAGAATAAAGACCACAGAAATGGACCCTCAACTCTATGGTCAACTAATCTTCGACAAAGCAAGAATAGAATGTCCAATGGAAGAAAGACAGTCTCTTCAACAAATGGTGTTGGGAAAATTGGACAGCCACATGCAGAAAAATGAGACTGGCGATTTCTTTACACCACATGCAAAAATAGACTAAAAATGGGTAAAAGACCCCAATATGAGACAGGAGTCTATCAAAATCCTTGAGGAGATCAAAGGCAGCACCTCTTTGACCTCAGCCACAGCCGCTTCTTACTAGAGACATCACCAAAGGCAAAGGAATCAAGGGGAAAAATCAAATATTGGGACTTCATCAAGATAAAAAGCTTTGCACAGCAAAGAAAACAGTCAACAAAACCAGAAGACAACCGACAGAATGGGAGAAGATATTTGCAAATGACATATCAGATAAAGGGCTAGTATCCAACATCTGTAAAGAACTTAGCAAACTAAAAACCAAAGAACAATTAATCCAATCAAGAAATGGAGACATGAACAGACATTTCTGCAAAGAAGACATCCAAATGGCCAACAGACACATGAAAAAGTGCTCAACATCACTCAGCATCAGGGAAATATAAATCAAAACCACAGTGAGATACCACCTCACACCATTCAGAGTCACTAAAATTAATAAGTCAGGAAATGACAGATGTTGGTGAGGATGCAGAGAAAGGGGAACCCTACTACATTGTTGGTGGGAATGCAAGCTGGTGCAGTCACTCTGGAAAACAGTATGGAGGTTCCTCAAAAAGTTGAAAATAGAGCTACCCTACCACACAGCAATCACACTACTGGGCATTTACCCTAAAGATAGAAGTGAGTGATTCAATGGAGCACGGGCACCCAAATGTTTACAGCAGCAATGTCCACAATAGCCAAACTATGGAAAGAACCTAAATGTCTATCAACAGATGAGTGGATAAAGAAGAGATGGTATATCTATCAATGGAATACTATGCAGCCATCAAAAAACCACTGAAATCTTGCCATATGCAACGACCTGGTTGGAACTAGAGGGTATTATGCTAAGTGAAAAAGTCAATCAGAGAAAGACAATTATCATATGATCTCTAATTGATGTGAGGAATTTGAGAGGCAGGGTGGGGGGTCATGAGGGTCAGGCAGGGAAAAAATGAAACAAGATAGGACTGGGAGGGAGGGAAACCATAAGGGACTCTTAATCTCAGGAAACAAACTGAGGGTTGCTGGGGGATGGGGGCGAGGGATAAGGTGGTTGGGTTATGGACATTGGGGAGGATATGTGCTATGATGAGTGCGTGAATTGTGTAACACTGATGATTCACAGACCTATATCCCTGAAATAAATAATACATTATATGTTAAAAAAATTTTTTTAAAGAAATTTATGGAGACACATAAAAAATCTCAAATTCATAGATTTCAGACTGTATACTTTAGAGTTTCAAACTTTTCTGAAGTATGTATTTTTGATTATAATATAATTAGGAAGAAGTTATTTGGGGAATTTCTATTATACAGAGTGTTTATACTTATCACAGATATTCTTTAATTTCCTATCATTCAAAGCCTTCTATAATCTTAAAAAACAAACAAATAATGTAAGTAATAACAGCTAGTTTATAAATACCAATATTTATAGTCTAAAAAATAAACTTTCCAGTTCTCCCTAAACTTTACAAAAATTATTCATGAATTAGATAGTGAAGTAAGTCTCTGTGAGGTCATAAAAGCAGAAAAATTTTAACATCTATTACCTAGTAAAAAATTTAAGAAAATTAGGAATGAATAACAAAATTTACATAAACCCTCAATAAGTTAAGAAATTTTCAAAAACACCCCAAGTAAGTCCTGTTTCTGAAAAAAAGGTTTAATGAGATCATCATGGGACAAAACTCATGAGATAGCTTCAAAGCAGATTTTCACAAGAAAACCATACTTCTGGATGTTTGTTTCATCCAAGGAATTTTTAAAAAATGAATATAAATTAAATGAGCTTTCAACCAAAGAATTTAGGGGAAAAGCAAAAATGTCAAAAAGTACAAAAAGGAGGTGCCTGGGTGGCTCAGTGGGTTAACGTCTCTGCCTTCAGCTCGGGTTATGGTCTCGGGGTCCTGGGATTGAACCCTGCACTGGGCTCTCTGTTCAGTGGGGAGCCTGCTTCCTCCTCTCTCCCTGCCTGCCTCTCTGCCTGCTTGTAATCTCTGTCTGTCAAATAAATAAATAAAATCTTTATTAAAAAAGTACAAAAAGGAATTAATAAACATAAATTCTGAAATTAATACATGAAGACAGAAAACTTTGGAATTGATAACTTCACCCAAGAGCTAATACTTGGAAAAGATCAATAAAATAGATAATACTTTGGCAAGTCTATTCAAGAAGATGGGGGAAAAGGAAAAAAACAAATATGATGTTAAATATCAGAAACTATAATCACAGATTAAATTTTCAAATTATAGATCTTCCTTGACTTACAACAGGTTTACATCTGGATAAACCCATTGCAAATTTAAAATAGCATAAGTTGAAAATGCATTTGATACACCTAACCTACTAAGCCTCCTAGCTTAGCTTAGCTTACATTAAACATGTTCCAAACACTTATATTAACCTACAGTTGGGCAAGTCATCTAACAGAAAGCCTATTTTATAATAAAGTGCTGAATATTTCACGTAACTTATTGAATACTGTACCAAAAGTGAAAAATAGAGTGTTTGTAAGTATATCGGTTATTCACCCTCATGATTGCGCGGCTGCTGTCCCTGCCCAGCATCACAAGAAAGGATTGGGGCACCTGGATGGCTCCGTTGGTTAAGCCCTGGACTCTTGGTTTCAGCTCAGGTCATGATCTCTGGGTCATGAGATGGACCCCAGAGTCAGGTTCCACACTCAGTGCAGAGTCTGCTTGAGATTCTCTCCCTCTCCCTCTGCACTTTTCCCAGGTCTCTCTCTCTCAAATAAATATTTTTAAAAAAGCAAAACCAGAAAGGATCATACCATGCATCGCTATCCTGAAAAAAGATCCAAATTCAAAATTTGAAGTTTGATTTCTACTGAATGTGTACTGCTTTCAAACCACCATAAAGTCGAAAAATCTTAAGTCAAACCATCATAAGTCCGAGACTATCTGTATAAGAAAATATACCAACACAGAACCCAGAAACCAAAAAAAGAGAAGGAGTGGCTTATTTTACTACATGAAAACATAAAACTTTTGTTTGGCAAAAGATATCCTCAATGAACTTAAAAGATAAATTACAGGGGCGCCTGGGTGGCTCAGTGGGTTGGGGCCTCTGCCTTCGGCTTGGGTCATGATCCCAGAGTCCTGGGATCGAGTCCCACATCAGGCTCTCTGCTCAGCGGGGAGCCTGCTTCCCTTTCTCTCTGCCTGCCTCTCTGCCTACTTGTGATCTGTCTGTCAAATAAATAAATAAAATCCTAAAAAAAAGATAAATTACAAAATTAAAATCTGGGATTATTAATTAATTAATTAAATCTGGGATTAACTAAAATCTTATGTTTCTGAAGCTATATGAACGAAGGCTCATTTCATGAGCTTTATTAATGTTTCATAAGCTGTATGAAAGACCATTAAAACAAGAACAAACACATGTCAGAAGAAAAAATATGGTTACACATTTTAAAAATATGAACCTTCTGTGACCTAGCAGTCTATTTTTAGTAATTGATCCTCTAGAAGTGTTTGAAAAGATATAGTCAGATGTTCGTTGCGGTTATGTTGGTTAAAAAAAAATCACAATACAAACTGCAATGAAATTATATGTAATCATCAAAAGAGTCAAGAAACAAATAAATGGGGACGCCTGGGTGGCTCAGTTGGTTGAGCGGCTGCCTTCGGCTCAGGTCATGATCCCAGTGTCCTGGGATCAAGTCCCACCTCGGGCTCCTTGCTCGGCAGGGAGCCTGCTTCTCCTTCTGCCTCTGCCTGCCACTCCGTCTGCCTGTGCTTGCTTGTTCTCTCTCCCTCTTTCTGTCAAATACAAAAAAATAAAAATTAAAATTAAAAAAAATAAAAAGAAACAAATAAATGAAGACTTCTCTAAAGCTTATTATTTAATGGAGAGCAAGCTGGAAGTGGGTTAGAGAACAGTATGAACAGCATAAAATTATGGTTTTAGGAGTGTCTGAGTGGTTCAGTCATTTAAGCGCCCACCTTCGGCTCAGATCATGATCCCAGGGTCCTGGGATCGAGCCCCATGTCAGGCTCTGGCCTCCGTGCTGAGCAGATGTTCTGCTTCTCTCTCTCCTTCTGCCTGTCCTCCTGCTCATGCTTTCTTGCATGCATTCTCTCTCTCTCTCTCAAATAATTAAATAAATAACCTTTGAAAAATTGTGGTTTTATAAAAATAAAGTGGGAGAAAGGTCACATATACATAGAAAGGCCTGGAAGAACATACGCCGATCTAGGACCAATGGTTATCTCTGGGAATTGGCATTGTGATTATGCAAGTTCAGTTTCCTTCTGACTAGAGCTATCTCCTTTCTTCTTTCACGATGCTGGCTGAGGAACCCTCTTCCACTTGTCCTTTCAAATGTTCCACCTCTGGGTCACTGAAGTTGTGGTATTAAACACCTGATTCATTTATCCCTTCTGCTTTCTGTAACTGAAAGTTAAGTTGAAATCTGGACTAGACATTCAGATCAGATATTTTTGGCAAAATATAAGCAGTTTTCTCTGGGGAATAGGATTACAGGGACACCATAGGAGAATATAATGATATTTACTTCCTGTAATACAAATTTCAAAATTATTTGGGTTTTGGCAATAAACAAGTACATGTGTGCTTTTTTTAAAAAAGAAATAGAGACACTGAGAACCAAATATACCTAGTAGTATACCAATCAGATATTTAAGGGGGAAAAGCACAGTACAAAGTAAGATCTGTCTTTTCATGAAAAAGAAAGGATAGTATTTTTATGTATGTATATGCCTATCCATATACACAGGTGAATCCATACAAGGATATACAGATATGAAAAAAGTGAGCAAAGATTACTTTTAAGGGTGATATTAATTTTCCATGTGACTCATTTTTGCTTTTGCTTAATTTCTACTTTTTCTGCCATAAGCATGTAATAGTTTTGTAAAGGAGTGAAATTCATGATTATTTAATGAAAATAATGATTTCAGATGTTGGAAATAGCAACTTCTCACAATGAGGAAAGAGAACAAATGGTGGGAGCATACACAAGAACTCAAAAACAGAGCTGGTAGAAGCAATGGCCTAGTTTTTCAAGGAAATACTAAATTATATCCAATATTAATGATACTTACTTTCCAAAGCTGTGCATTTCTAGGAAATGCATCCCAATTGTATCTTCTTAAAGCAGACCATATTTCATAATACCTTTATTATAACTGTGTTCAGGGACAACAGACAGGAAAATATATATTTGTTCCACAGAACTTTACTGAACACACTATAACTATGAGCAAATTTCTTTAGAATCACAGCAACAGCCATAACCTGCTACAATAATTTAAAATATAAAATTATATTCCAGGTTAAAAAATGAACAAGAGGGGCTCCTGGGTAGCTCAGTGGGTTAAAGCCTCTGCCTTTGGCTCAGGTCATGATCTCAGGGTCCTGGGGTCGGGCCCCGCATCGGGCTCTCTGCTCGGTGGGGAGCCTGCTTCCCCTGCTCTCTTCTCTGCCTGCCTCTCTGCCTGCTTGTGATCTCTGTCTGTCAAATAAATAAATAAAATCTTTAAAAAATAATAATAATAATAATAAAATCTTTAAAAAAAATGAACAAGAATATGTTGCTAATTAGCATATGAGGGCCCTGGAATTATATAAATCAACACATAAATATGAACTTAGGTATAAATTTGATCTTTTTAACCTTTATTTTGTAATTTTTGTTTACAAAAATTTTCATAACCATCTCTCTGTCAAACAGAGATATTCAGACTATTTTGACATAAGAGTTCTTAGCGTTGAAACCATTTATGTAAGTACCTAAGCATTGTCATTAAATCATGTAAGTCCTCTTTTTAAATTTGGAATCATGAAGTTCTGAAAAGAATGAATGCATCAGACTTTTCTCTTTCTCTTCTTTTCTTGATCTTTCCCAGCCTTAACAATAGTGCAAGCTTACCAAATAATTTCACTTATTCCTAGAATCTAAAAAACAAATGAAGAAACAAACAAAAACCAGAAATAGGCCCATAAATAGAGAGAACAAACGAATGGTTGCCAGAAGGGAGGGTGATGGAGAGATGAACAAAACAGGTGAAAGAGAGTGGAAGATACAGGCTTCCAGTTATGGAATGAATAAGTCACAGGGATGAAATGTAGAAACATAGGAAACACAGAGAATGTAGCCTATGGTGTTATAACAGCGTTGTATCATGATGGATGGTAGCTATGCTTGTAGTGAGCTTAACACATACATTTGTTGAATCCTTGTATTGTACATATAAAACTAATGCAACATTGTGTGTCAACTGTATTTCAATAAAAATATAAATAAATGAATTTAAAATCAGTGCAAGCTTAAATCGGTAAAGCAATCTTCAAAAGGAGTTCTACAAGACAAAGAAAGTCATGCAACGTTTCTTTACCAACAATGGTCTGGGTTAAAATAGGGTTGGTGGTATCAACCAATTGTGTAAACATCAGCCTCAGAGATGGGTACAGCCATCTCCCTCTTCCTACTGCTTCTTTAGAGTCACTCCAGTGAACAGGAATATGCGATGTAAAATAAAACGTGACTATCTTCCAAGTAGTGTCAGCCCTGGAGGGGAATGTTGTTGCTGTTCTAGTTTCCACATGAGTGCGAGTATCTTCTTCAGACAGATCAGAGCCAAACATTTCATTAGTTATGCAAGAAATCTCTTGTGGGGCACCTTGGTGGCTCAATGAGTTAAGCCTCCACCTTCAGCTTGGGTAATAATCTCAGAGTCCCGGTATCAAGCCCAATATTGGGCTCCCTGCTAAGTGGGGAGTCTGCTTGAGATTCTCTCTCTCCCTCTCTTCTGCCCCTCTCCCCAACTCATGCTCTCTCAAATAAATAAATAAAATCTTTTAAAAAATAAAAAAAAAATTTGTGAAAAGCTGAATTAACGGGCAATCACACCTATGATTTATCTCAGAGCTATAATAGTAACACTTAAAGATCAGTGCCCCAAGTGGCTGCGTGACCAGCTTACTTCTTAGCCCATGATCAGTGTTGGAGGGCTGCAAAGTGCAGAGGAATGCAAGGAAAAGGCAGAAAGCAAAAGACTGAGACAGTACCCACAATGCGTAAGAGCCAGGAGATGGTGAAGAGAGCCAATCAGCTGGTTAACTAGTTGCTGCAAAAGTAATACAGAGAGTTCTCCACCTCAAAATGGTGAGCCCCAGAGGAAGAAGCAACATGAATTCATTGGACAAGGAACAATCACTAGGGAGAGGAGTCATGGAATCACCAGTGCAGCCACTGGATGACAACAGACTCTGCTGGCTTCCAATAGGTCTGTTTTTCCTCCTACTCCCCAGGTCTTCACAACAGAAGCCTAAAACCTGGAGTAGTAACTTAAGCATGTCTCTTTTGCTTACCTCTGCAAGGAAATCAAAGAATGCAAAAGTTTTAGATATTGTCAAATGTTGAAATCTATGAATCTATCTTCATTTCAATTGAGCAGGAGAGAGAGGATAATTTTCAAATATCAAAAACAAAGACTATATGTTTCAAGCTTTTGAGCAAAAGGAGTCAGCATCTCAGAATGCTTTACAGTTTATAAACCACATCTGTGCTCACACTCTCAAGGAATGCTCACAATGGGGTAGTCATTATTAGCCCTATTTTTACAGATGAAGAAACAAGCTCACTTATATATACCCCAGTGAAAAAATAAAATAAAATTTATATATACCACAGTGGTCTTTAAAAAGAAACAAAAGGCAAGTGATGGGCAAAGTGTCTCATATACTTATCTGGGATTTTTAAAAAGTCTCCACCAATTGATATATATCTTATGCAAGTATTTTGTGTAATTCCCAAATAGTTAGATTGAAAATATTTTTAAGCAGTTTCCATTACTCCAGGGCAAATTGAGATGGATGAATATCTAGTAAGTAATGAGTGATATATATGCATAAATCAATTCAGGAGAGACTTTTTAATCACTTTAACTACAGCAAGAGATGTACAGTATTATTAGTGATTATTATTAGGGCTGTAATAACACACAAACAGAAGTTTTCATCTTTCTGGGAATTTAGAAACATTTAATATTTAATCTTTCCTGTGCCTACTGGAGGTTTTTCTTTTTACTTGGTGTTTTTATCCATATAATATTTTATCAAGATACTATTCTTTAAAATTGCCTGTAATGGCTTCTCTGGAGAGGAGGTTCAGTGTGGTGTTTGTGAATGTAGATTCTTTTTTTATTATTAACATATAATGTATTATTTGTTTCAGAGGTACAGGTCTATGAATCACCAGTCTTACACAATTCACAGCACTCACCATAGCACATACCCTGCCCAGTGTCCATAACCCAACCACCCTATCCCTACCCCCTCCCTAGCAACTGTCAGCTTGTTTCCTGAGATTAAGAGTCCCTTCTGGTTTGTCTCCCTCCCAATCTCATCTTGTTTCATTTTTTCCTCCCTTCTCCCCATGACCCCCACCCTGCCTCTCAAGTTCCTCATATCAGGGAGATCATATAATAATTGTCTTTCTCTGATTGACATATTTCACTTAGCATAATATCCTCTAGTTCCATCCACGTCATTGCAAATGGCAAGATTTCATTTCTTTTGATGGCTGCATACTATTCCATTATATAGCTATACCACCTCTTCTTTATCCATTCATTTATTGATGGACATCTAGGTTCTTTCCATAGTTTGGCTAATGTGGACATTGCTGCTACAAACATACAGGTGCCTGTGCCCCATTGGATCACTCACTTTTATCTTTAGGGTAAATACCCAGTAGTGCTATTGCTGGGTGGTAGGGTAACTCTATTTTCAACTTCTTGAGGAACGTCCATACTCTTCTCCAGAATGGCTGCCCCAGCTTGCATTCCCACCAACAATGTAGGAGGGTTTCACTTTCTCCACATCCTCTGAAAAAACATTTGACAAAGTACAACTTCCTTTCTTGTGAACATAGATTCTGATCCAGATTGCCTGGGTTCAAATCCCAGCCCAGCCATTTACCTTAGGCAAATTACGTTACCTCTCTTTGTCAGTTTTCTCATTCATAATGTGGGAGTGATTATAATAATGGTATATATCTTTGTAAGATTTTTGGAAGGATTAAATGATTTAACACCCACTGAACTCTTAGAATAACATCTTGCATGTTGTAGACCCTCTATAGTTGATAGACATTATCAGTATCATTATTATTTACATCTAACTTATGAGGAAGGTTAATGTAAGCAGATTTAACTTGAGAACAGGGCAGGTTTCCAAAGGTTTGTTTGCAAAGTAGAATGCACTGCCTCAGAAGCAGTATTGCCAGTGGTGAGCAGGAACCCAAAGAAGCCCACACATGTCACTTGCCCCCATGATGTAGTTGGGATTGCACCGTACTCCCAAACCCTGCTCTGAGCCCCTCTAAGTTCTAGGGAGCAAGTTATAAAGTATGGTAGGAACTGGGGATGTCACCAGCCACATCAGGGAAGACCACAAGGTTATGGAGAAGATGCAGAAGGAGGCTCTAAGGGGCTACCTAACACCAATAAAGGATACAAGAGAACTCTTCTTTCTGATGCTCAAAGAAGGCTCGAGGCTCAAGATTCCAAGAATGTCAGTTGCAAGATAAGATTCCAGGTTGCAAGTACAGTAGCATATTCAATGACTTTTAGATGTAATTTACCCAACTGTGTGCCAGCATTATAGTCTTCAAGATGAGAAAAAGAAAGGCCAAAAGGTCCAACCAAGACTATTTTCCATTCTGGTTAAGAGGTTAAATGGTGGTGGGATCATGTTTTCTTGAAGGACAACGAGACTTGAAACAGTATCATGAATGAAAGGAGAAGGAGGGAGAGGCTGAGGAACTGCTGGGTTTTGCACCCTGCCACCTGAGATTGTGAGAAAATGTTGTCCTGGGCATTGTACATGAAGCCCACACTTTTGCCTTCTCTGTTTCTCTCTGAAGAAGACAGAAACTCTTCTCTCTCTCTCTCTCTCCTCTCCCTTCTCTTCTCTCTCTCTCCGTCTCTCTCCTCAGGAAGGAGCTGCAACAGACCAAGACATACGATGCAGCCGAGAAATGGAAAAGCCTCCAGGGTTTTGCACATGCTGTTTCCTCTGCCTGGACTCTTTTTTTCAAATCAAAGCTTTATGGATATGGCCGACTTGGGCTTCAGGTCTTATTTAGAAATCCCTGGTTCCAGAAGCTAACTTTCCAGATCCTGCCAAACTAGGTTATGTGTTTACGGCCATTGTAGCAGCTGAGCCCTGGACTGGACTGGTTTGTTTGTTAGCCTTGATTCATCTGGGAGCTCCTAGAGAGTAGGGAGAGTGCCTTAGTCATCTTTGTATCTGCAGTGCCATATGTGGGGACTTCCACGTAGGAACTACTCATCAAATGCTGCTGAAATGAATGAATGGACAAAAGCAGGAAATTCAGGGAGGTGGAAAGACAATTTTTAGTCCTTTCATGTTCTTTGTTTTGTTTTAACTTGGAACTGACTGAACCCTACCCTTTGTCCTCACAGAATGAACTGGAGCTGATATAATCTCAAGAGTGAAAACTAAAAGAAGCTGGCTGCTGAGAGCTAGTTGTGGTTCAGGCTGCAAAAAGGAGAGAGGAAGAGAGCACGGTGGTTTCCCTGCTAGCCAAGCAAGTTGACAGGAGCAAGAGATCAGAAGTATCAGAGCAAAATCCCTACCCAGGAAAAAGCTGACATCCAGTTACAGTAACCTCTGCTTCCTGTGTCTTTAAGGAATGCAAGCATAGAACTAGGCAGAGGAACAGGTATTGATCAAATAGAGGAATGAAAACTCCAACAGTGGCCACTCAATTAAAGCTCACTGCTGCAGAAGGCAGATCTGTCCTTTACCGACACACACTAGGTAAGTGTGAATTGGGAATAAGGAAGGAGAAAGCCTAATTATAGAAAGCGAGCTGGGCGTTCTGGGTAAGTCCTCTCTCACCTGCTAGGTGGGCCATCTGCGAGCTCTGCCTGTGGAAATATGCAAGTTATTGGCCTTATTGCTGTTAAAATAGCTTTAGGTTATTCAGTATATGAAGGGAAGTAGTTTGTCTCAGAATTAAAGGGAAGTGGATACCACTATATTCCAGTTATGGAGATCAGAGCTGAGAAGTTAAATGCCACTCAAAGAGATAATTTTCTACCTCAATAGAACTAAAGAATACTTAGCTTTTAAACTCAGGTTTATCAGATGGAAGGAAGTACTGTTGGAGAATCTGGAGATTAACTGTCAAGACTAAGGCTCTATCTACAGAGCAATCGCATCAGCCAAAGTGGAGAGAAGTCAATATACTTTGTGCCTCCATGTGGCCTCCATGGCGGAGATCAAGCCATGTCAACTGGAGTGTAATCTAACTCATAAGACACAGCCGATTCAGCTCTACAGTCATGTGACTTAGGTTATAATCATAAATTGAGAGTGTCTGGTCTTCCTTTTAAAACTTTGTAAGGAAGGGCTGCCTGGGGGCTCAGTCAGTTAAGCGTCTGCCTTAGGCTCAGGTCATGATTCCAGGGTCCTGGGATCGAGCCCCATGTCGGGCTCTCCTCTCACTGGAGAGTTTGCTTCTCCGTCTCCCTCTGTGCTCTCTCAAATAAAAGAATAAGGTCCTCCAAAAAATAAATAAAATAAAATTTTATAAGGAAACATGATTCAGTTAAAGAGGCCAAAACCTCTCTCAGATTTATTTTTTTAATATTTTATAATTCTTAAATACGAATATTTTTAAAATATTCAAAATGTAGGATTTCTGCAAACCACAGATGCTTTCTAAAGATTACTTATTACTTAAACATATTCACGATGGCTCATGTTTTTAATTACTGACATTTCCCCATTTTATATATATTTTTTCAAGTATATAGTTTTATCATGTTTGGCCAGTTGCCTAGTAAGTAAGCTGTCAGATTCTGACTACATTTTCTCTATCTTTTTATATGGTGTAATGTGCATACAGCTCTCAACATAGCATAACAGTAGGAACAAATGGCCAACAAGTAATAATAACATTGGTGACCATAACTGTGAATTGATTTAGAGAAACACAAACCATCCCTCCTCCTGTACCATTTTTATGAATTTAGTAATTAAATTAATCTTACTACCTTTGATGTCAAGACTGAATTTCTTCTCTATCCCACATTACCTTGCTTATTCCATTTTCTTGCATTCTTATGCACATGCAAAGGAAAATAATAATAAGAGCTAATATTTGTTGAATGCTCTTACATTCCAGAAGCAGTGCTATTTTCTTTAGGGACTGTATCTTCTTCCCAATAATCCTAAAGGTAGCTACTATTATTATTCGTTTTGGACAAGACATGAGAACATTGAAACTAGTTGAGATGAAGCTATTTATTCAAGTACAGGTGGGATGTATAGATTATTGTTCAGCAAATACTCTCTCCCCTTTCCATTCTGCACAGAGTAGACTGCTTTGCATTGGACTTGGCCATACAATTCCCTGGATCCACGTAATATTAGCAGACATGCTGTGAGCAAAAGTCTTAAATGTTCTTCATGGGTTTGGCTTTCCATTTGCATTCTGGTCATCTACCATGAGAAAACGTGCTCTAGATGGATGCTTCCTTTCATCTTGGGCCACGTAATGAAATACGTGAAATAATGGAAGCCTTCTTCCTCCCTATGCCCAGTCCCCATGTCTACACTTTCTTTTTCCTCCCTCCTGCCCCAAATCTCACATCTGCACACAGCAAAAAGGGTAGAAACAATATATGTGTTGGCCCAAAGAAAGCAAAGTGCTCTAGAAAAATCCCAAAGTGTCTGTTTTGCATATATTTTTCTCATCTTTCATTTTAAGGGATTAGAGCATACTTTTGCCCATATTTCCACTGGTTGCAAAGATTCAGAAAACCACTTATAAGTCAATATTTAACAGCTGCTCAAATATAAGTAGATTCCTTTTGATAGCAATATCACTTTTGGATGAGATGAAGACCAAGAAATTCACAATAATGATTTTCATTAAAGAGCATCCTTGGCACTTTTTATGGCAAAAATTATTAGCACTTGTCTTTTGGCAAAATTCCAAGCCAAGCAATTATATTATACCTGTTCATACTCCTCCCATGGTTTCAAATGTCATTCTTCTTGCTTTCTTCCTTGAAACAATGCGATGTTACTGTGAATGTCAAATTCAATTGCAGAAGTCAGTCAGCCATGGGCTCTCTTTTCTTAATATCAAAGCTTTTAAAGTTTTAATTAACTAATTGTTATAAAGTGAGTGCATGAAAGGAAATACGGTATTTATGACATTGATATCAACTGGTTTATAATACTTAA
>ML103113.1:27742-50410 GCA_003697995.1 Taxidea taxus jeffersonii
GCCAGTAAGATCATTAAGAGTGATAAATCAGAAAACTCCCTAGATCTACTCCATTCCCAATACCTGTGATATTTTAGGTATTTTGCCAGAACTGAGAGCTCTCTAGCAAGACTTCCTGCTGAATCCATATTTCGGATTCACTTGATAAAATGCAGAACCACATTAGAGCAAGTATAAGTGAGCCTAGATTTTTTTCCCTTTGGAATTCTAAATTTATTAATATCATCCTTGAACCTAGGATTTATTATAATGCTTCAAATCCTGCCCTGTTGCAGGTGGAAAGTGCTTTCTTAACTCATTGTATTAATCAGAGTTCTTCAGAGAAAGAACAACAGAAATTGTGTGTGTGTGCATGTTGTGTATGTGTGTGTTTGTGTGTATACATATTTGGAAGAAGGTACACACCACCCATATATATGGAGAGACAGAGATTTATTTTAAGGAATTGGCTCACACAATGGTGGGGCTTGGGAAATCTGAAATCCTCAGGCAAGCTAACAGACTGGAAATTCTGCCAGAAGTTGCTGTTGGAGTCTTGAGTCCAAAAGCAATCTGGAAGTAGAATTCTTTCCTCTTTGGGGGACTTCAGCCTTGTCTCTAAGGCCTTCAACTGACTGGATGAGACCCACTTGCATTATGGGGGATCATCTGTCTTATTCAAAGTCAACTGATTAAATATTAACCACCTCTAAAGAATACCCGCACAGCAACCTCTGGATTTGTATTTGACCAAATACCTGGGTAACCATAAGACAGCCAAGGTGACGCTTAACATCAACCACGACACTCACTGTCATGTGAAGTGGGATGACTGTAATCCTGAAGATGCTCTAGACAACTAAATGGCATGTGGAACTAAACATAGGACATTTTTTAAAAGATTTTATTTGTTTATTTATTTGATAGAGATAACAAGTAAGCAGAGAGGCAGGCAGAGAAGAGAGCGGGGGAAGCAGGTCCCCTGCTGAGCAGGGAGCCCGATGTGGGGCTCGATTCCAGAACCCTGAGATCATGACCTGAGCCAAAGGCAGAGGCTTAACCCACTGAGCCACCCAGGCACCCCAACATAGGACATTTTAATATTTGCTTAATCCCCCCAAATTTATTTTCACCAGTATTTCGTCCATAGATTGACAGCAGTACCTTCCGCAGTCTACATGTGAAGTATCACATGACATGACCAACATTTCAGGTGTCCTGTGAGGAGGCAGGTGGGGATCTAGAGCAAGAGCACTGATAGGGCTCCCTGCCAGCAAAGGTTTCATTCTCAAGTTTACTTGAGCCACTGTGTAGACAAAACAGAAGTTTCCCAAAGACATCAACAGCTTTGTCCCTAGAAACTGTCATTATTTTATCTTACATGTAAACAAATTAAAAATCCTGAGATGACAAGTTGATCCTGAATTATCCACGGTGGGGGGAGAGGGGCAATATAATCATAATTGCTTATAAGAGGGACAGGGAGGAGGCAGAAGCAGAAAAGGCAATATGGTAACAGAAGGGAAGACTGGAGTGACACCCTGTGAAAAGAGGAAGAAGCCACAAGCCTAGGAGTACACGTGGCTCCTAGAAGCTTGGAAAGGCAGGGAAACAGGTTCTCTCCTAGAGCTTCCAGAAGGAATGCCACTCTGCCAGTACCTTAACTTTAGCCCAGTGAGACCTGTGTTTGCAAAAGCAATGTAATAATAACAGAAAAGGTGGAAATGTCTTGCTAAATTTTAAGAAAAATATCTGTATCTTTTTTGAATGGGATTTAAAAATGAAGATCATGATTTTTAATTACTCCTGCACTACTGTAATGATGAGGTAGTATCTTTGTGAGTTATCTCAACTACAGCAGTCAATAAACCAAGTAGCAAAAAAAGAAAAAAAAAACCCTTAGAATGAGACCTTCACACTATTTCATCACAAAGGGGTAAGTTGAGATTTCAAAAATAATGCTCCATATTCATTCACATCGAGAGCCCAAGACACCATGAAGACTACTGTTGAAGACTCTGGTTGGATGCCACCCTGCCAGGCAACATGTCTGGTCAGGAGCTCTACTTTGAGCTCATGGGGAAAAGTGACTTTTCATGGGGAAAAGATAGCCCCCTCAGCTAGAGATCCAACAGTCTGAAGAAAGTGAAGAGAGAAAGTGAGGAAAGAATGCTCAAGAGCAGCTGATCGGTGCACACCTGATTTTTGTCATAACCTAAAGTTTACTGCCCTTAGACACCAGTGGTCCAGCCTGTGGCTGCAGATTTCTAGGGAGGACAGACAAGTTGATGACACCAAGGCCACCTGAAAGAAAGAGAAGGGAAGAAAAGTGTGTGCTAATTCTCCACCTTGGCAAGAATGCCTTTAGTGACTTACACCATCTAGTGTCCTCGCAGACTCATCTCTGAACCCTTTCCCAATTTACTTAGAATATCAAGGCCATCACCTCGAATGCCTTCGAATTTTCTGTTGTCTGTCTCAACACATTTTCCTTCTTCTGAAACAAGAAGAAAGTGTTCCTTCTCTTTTTGAAGGCCAGCTCATTCTACCTCTGCTGTGACTTTGCACTATCAACAATCCCTTCCTTTTCTTCCATAACTCCTCTCCCCTTTCTATTGGCTCCTCTTCTTTCTCAAGCATAATTAGGTCCCACTTACTACTTAAATATAAGTCATATTCTTAATTCTATTACAGCCACAAGTCAACATTTTTTCTTACTCCTTTCTCCTAGTGTCCAATTTTAAGTAATTGATGTCTCCAATTATCTCCACTTTCTTTCTGCCCCATCGTCCTACCCGGTATTTCATGCATGGAATGACAGCAGTAACTTCCTCAGTCCGTGTGTGAGGTGTCACATTACATGAGCAGAATTTAAGGTGTCCTGTGAGGAGGTTGTGGGGAGGGAATCTAGAGCACAGAGCACTGACAGGGGTCCTTCACAGCAGAGGCTTCATTCTCAAGTTTATTGGAGCGGCTGCATAAACAAAATATGGTAATCTTCAGGTTAAAGGAAAATCAGGCGATTCTAAGTTTTGTTTTTTTTTTTGATACTTGGTTTAATGACTGCCATAGTTGAAATAACTCACCCTAGAGGAGAAGGAAGGTCTTTTATTATTTCCAAATATACAACCAATAGCCTCTTCCCATTTCTTCTTTGTTCCAATTAAAGATTTGATACCCACTCCTCTGATTTCATTTTTCCTTAGATATACCACCCAGATTTACTTGCTACCTTTTAACCATCTTGAGTTTTTCTCATTGCCCTTCACCGCCTGAGGTGTAGGGTCTCAAACTTTGATGTTTATAAGAAAAATGTTGACAACTTGTTAAAAATATAGAGTTCTTAATGCTATCCCCAAATGCTGATCAATTAGGTATGAATGGAGGCTGGGCATCGGTATTTTCAACAAACCCTTTCTTTTTTTTCTTTTTAAAGATTTTACATATTTATTTGAAAGAGAAAGAGAGATCACAAGTAGGCAGAGAGAGGAGGGGAAGCAGACTCCCTGCTGAGCAGAGAGCCCCATGCGGGACTCGATCCCAGGACTCTGAGATCATGACTTGAGCCGAAGGCAGAGGCTTAACCCACTAAGCCACCAAGGCGCCCCAACAAGCCCTTTCTTGCTGTGGTCCTCAGGCCTTCATTCTCAGTTGGAGAAATATTCTGTGACTGTCGGTTCACAAACTAGCCCCATACACAGAGGGCAGGGAGAGGAAAGAGGAAAGAAAGAGGAAGACCACCCTAGATTGGTAAGTGGTTTCATTAGCAAGGTAACTTACATATGAAGTTTGTCCTGGGTGGCTTCAAGCCCAGTAGACCACTGTACCTGCCCAACAGAATCTTGAAAGTGTATATGGAGGCCATAACTGGGTTCAATCACGTAATCAGTACTGATGGCCTCAATATCACCTACTCTCTCCAGGCCACGTCCTTGAAATAGCTCCCACTGTGAAACTGGTCAGCAGAGTGTACATTCCCAAGATGGAGGGGGTGAGGAGTTTCTGATTGCAGGAGGCCAATTTGAGGGTCAACTGGCAGTCACATCCTCTTGATTATCTCCTCCAACAGTGGCCTTATCTACATCCCTGGCCTCAACTTTCATTGGGATGAATCCCAATTCTATATTTCTCAGTTTACATTTTCATTCAGGGTCAAAATTTGCATTTCCAAGCAATTATTAACTCCTTTCTCTAATTTTAAACCTATGCCTTACATTTAAACACAGTTTCAGAGATAAACCCTATCAAACCTATCAAACCTCTTTGGGCACCCATCTTCCTTAACTTTACTAACCACAGTTTTTCCAATTATGTGGGCTCCCTAACCTCAGGAAATTTCAGTCATTGTGAACGATCAGGATCACCCACTCCTTTATATTCTGAGGGGAGGCTGACACTACCTTCCACCTGCCATTTTCAGGGTCCTAACTCATCCTTGCTCTCCCGGCAACCCAACAGGCTATAGCTAGATTAATCTTCCTTAAGAATAATTCTGTTGCTAGAAAACTTTAGTGACTCTCTCTTTTTAATCTAATTTAACTCAAACAGTTTAGCTTGCAATCAGCATCCTCCTCTCAAGCTCTGAAATTCCTCTGGTAAGCTTCCACATGCCCATATCCTTCTCCTAATTGTCCTAGAAGTGGGATATTTATCCGTTGTCAACCAAAGGCACGGTAAGTATTTTTTCCTCTGTTTCATTGCCTATGGAGTTTGAGGGTATTTTTGTGTGTGTTTGAAAGTTTGAAACATTTATATTGTCAAGTTTTTCAGGGCTACTGGGTGGCTCAGTCAGTTGAGCAATTGACTCTTGATCTCAACTGAAGTCTTGATCTCAGGATCTTGAGTTCAAACCCCACATTGGGCTCAATGTTGGGCAGACAGCCTACTTTAAAAAAAATACATATTGTCAACCCTTAATTTTCCTTTTTTTGCTTCAAACTTTTTTTTTTTTTTTTTTTTTTGCTTAAGTTGGTGGGTCACTCTAGGGTGCAGTCTATCTTGTTTTATGTTATTCTTGTACAGGTCTCCTCTTAGACCTTAGATAGTCAGTTCCTTTATGGTAATAATGTTATCTTCTTCATAGGTGTAATGAAGATATTAATGAACACTTATTATGAGCTATTATTGTTTTTAGCACCTTACAAATATTAATTCATTTAATCTTCATTTCTACCCTTATGGAGGGTACTACAATTAGATTATTGATCCATTACGTGGATGTAGAAACTAAGGTAACTTGTCCAACTTTGACACAACAAGGACACGCTACTAGGAATTCTGATGGAGCCAGGATTAGGATCTAGGCAGTTTGACTCCAAAAACCCTCTGTGGAACAACTACTCTATGCTGCCTTCTCCTGTGTGGAAAAAAAATAATGGGTGCTCGGTAAGTACTGGTTGAGTGGATGAAATTTAATATATAGACCAGCTGGGTTGGTATTTCTAGGCTACACACAGTTTCTTAGAAGACCTCATGAGAGTTTAAGAGGTCACAAGAAATGATCGAGCAGCCATAATGTGAAATGTCAAAGAACCCCAACCTGAGACTCCAAGTTATGAGGCTTAGAGCACACCAGTCATGATGTACCCGGATGGCTAAAAGGGAAATCTTGAATGATGAATGGAGGGAGTACAAAAAACGTGGGATCCAAAGCAATGGGCAGTTTTCCACATCATTATAGCAGTATTTTGTAACAATTTCTTTGGCAACTGACAGCAGGCATTTAAATCAGCTATTTCCTCCTCAGAATTCCTCTCCAAAGAATAATAATGGCCTCTGTGACTCTGAAGGAAATGTAGCCCCTACTCGGATACAATCTTATCTGGGAAATTGCCATGGTATTCGTCACAGCTGTCACCGTGCTGAGCCCATTAGAGATGTGCTGAGTGGAGATCTACAGGGTTGTCTGCTCTGAGAGCTCTCGCTACACATTCTTCCTAGTTTAAGCAGGAAAACAAAAAAACACTCAACATTTTGGGGGGCAGAGACTCCTCAGAGCTGGGTGGGCAAAAGAGAGCCATTCATACAGCCTAAAGGACTTACTCTGTCCTGTCGCTCAGGTTGTAGATTTATAAAGACATTTGCAGTGACACCACTGGAAAGGGCGGAACATAAGAGAAAATAGAGAGAAAACTCAAATTTCTCTGTCTTTTTTTTTTTTCTAAATTTTATTTATTTGAAAGACAGAGATCACAAGCAGGCAGAGAGAGAGGGGGGGAAGCAGGCTCCCTGAAGAGCAGAGAGCCCAATGCAGGGCTCTATCCCAGGACCCTGGGATCATGACCTGAGCTGAAGGCAGAGGCTTTAGCCCACTGAGCCACCCAGGTGCTCCCAAATTTCTCTGTCTTTAATTGGAGAGCATGAGGGGAACTAAAGACCTAAAAAGTGGGAGGTTATTATTAGGACTTCAGAGTTGGAGTTCTTTTCAGTTCATTTCAGTTAAATGGTGGGCTGTCACAATGTCTGTTCTTCTCATGTAGAAAATGTTAGAGCTGGGAGTCTAGCTCCCTCTCTGTGATCCGTGGTTAGAGAAATGGGGCAACTAACTAGGCCCCCGCATTTAGCAGGCTGCAGGACCCACGGCGCCTGGATTAGGGCTAGTGGGACTTTGTAAACTTTGGTTGTGTAAGGGAAGTTTCCTGCAAATCTTTTTTTTTTTTTAAGGAAATTTTTTGGAATTTTATTTGTTTATTTGACATAGTGAGAACAGAAGCAGGGGAATAGCAGGCGGAGGGAATGGGAGAAGCAGGCTCCTCGCTGAGCAGAGAGTCTGATGCAGGGCTCCATCGCAGGATCCCAGGATCATGACCTGAGCCAAAGGCAGACACTTAACCAAATGAGCCACCCAGGCACCCCAAGGTTCCTGAAAATTTAATGTAAGTTTCCTTAATTAAAAATGAAAAATACCCCAAATCATATTTCCTTTTATTTTCAGATTTATTTTATTTACTTTTAACCCACAGTTGCTTTTACTAAGAAACTGACATAAAAATAGCCTTCCACTCAATGTAACAGGGAAGATCCTTTACTCTGATATTCCATTGTCCTAGATACTAGCTTACAGCACCTTGTGAGATGCTTATTCTCAAAAAGTCATTTATCCCCCTTGACTCAAAACAAGATCAGGCATCTTTACCACACACAACACAGCGCAGGGTGTTCTCAGCTTGAGACTCTGGGACTGGTTATGGCTTTGTACAGATAGCATGCTGCCTGGGTCCACTGGGGTTCCCACCTCCACCCCTCTCCTTCCACCAGAGGCCCGTCTCTAGGTTCCTGAGGACTGTGGGCAGAGCTGTTATGCTCCTGGGGTCCCCTTTTGGTTTGGTTTTGTTGAGGAAGAAGGGGTCAGCAAAGAAGAGAAAGCCGGGGTAAGGCAAGGCCACCATGGCCACTGTTATGTAATCTCAGCCATCTTATAGTTCTTCTGGTTGGCCCCCCAATATCTCCCCTCCTCTCTGTCCTTTGCTCTCATTTTGATTGAAGAAACCACAACCCCATCCTGGGGCCTGGGCCAGCCAGGGCCTGACCCAGAACGTGCCCTTGGCAGAAGTCCATGGGCTGTTTGAATGATTGGACTTGATTCTTTTCATCACCTCCTCTTTTCCGTCCTTTCTTTTTTCTGTCTTCCAAAGCCAGTCATAAGATAAACAGTAGCAAAAGAAGAGACTGAAACCTGGGCCAAATACTTAGCCTCTTTGAACTGGTTTTTATTTGACAGTTTGATAGTACTTTATCAAATCATGTCTGTGTTTTCCTAAAACATTCTCTTCGATAGAACTCACGAGTAACCATCTTGCTTTTTGCGGATCCATAAAATAATCTCTTTGACAATAAATGTACCAGAACAAGGGTCTGTGAAACTCTTCGCAAGAGCATAGCAAAATGTTCTAATTACAAATACCCCTGAAGTCTTATTGCTGATAAGTGGCGACCTGACACATCTATTCGGGGTAAAAAAAAAAAAAAAAAAGTCATATTAGAATTATTAACACAGAAAGAAAAGGACATACCATGTTTAACTGTTGTATTATATTTCCTTAGCTCACATAGTTTTTATTCTCTTCATAAAAAATGTATTTTGGGTTCATAACCATGGATGTATCACCAATCATTTTACTTATATTATTATCATTATTTGCAATATATCATAATTAAGTGTATCTCAAATGTATACCTAATTATGCCCTTGTGTAATTTGAAAAATGTTTCTGTATTAATTTAAAATTGTTTCTAAATGCTACCTTTTATTTTTAAATTTGCATTAAAAGAGAGCATGGCAGTATTCCAAGACCAATAAAATTCCATCATGTGTGTCTTAACTGAGACATGTGGGCATTTATGTACATACATAAACACAAACTAATTTAAAGTTTCTCTTTAATTTTAAGCTTAATATGATTAAATTAGTCAAAAAATAATCAAATATCTTATAATCATATTCTACTGTTCAAACTGAAATGAAATATACCTCCCTTTATTAAAAAAGTCTGCAGACCTGATTAAGTAGATGACAGTGTAATGTCCATTACAAGTGCTTTTTCTGCCATCTAGTGGGAAAAGGAAATCTAGGAGGATTCACAATTTACATTTTTAATTCTATTGTCTTAGAATATTTAGCTAAGGTTTATTTATTTGAAACCTGTTTCAAGTTTGATCTGCGGGTGGACCAAATGTGTGTAATCTTGAGCATTCCCCATGATGCCAGAGGGGCTACAGACAATAATGTAGAGGGTGCTTCTAGCTTTCTATAAAAATGGTGGAGGTCATTGGCTCCAAACAAAATACTAGCACCATTGTTTTACATAATTGGATTGTTATTCATTGTCAAAGGGACAAAAGATGCCTCAAGCCCCTATATGCTGATACTCGAATCCTGTAAACCGGAGGAAGGAGGGTTGAGAGGGATGGCTTGTTGGACACTGTCTAGATCAGCAGCTTTCAAACTTTCTAAACCTCAGCTCACACTAAGACGTGTATGTGACATTGCAAGCTTGGTTGTGTACATAAAACAGAAGTCTCCCATCCAAGTACTAACCAGGCCCGACCCTGCTTAGCTTCCGAGATCAGACGAGATCAGGCGCGTTCAGGGTGGTATGGCTGTAGACCATAAAACAGAAGTCAAAGCTCCATGAAGGAATGACCTTTCTATGGGATTGCTGTATTTTCTGTTCTGTTCTGTTTTATTCTGTTTCACCTTTTTTGGTATTCTTTTATAACATTTTAAATGGACTTCACGATCCACTAATGGTCCTTAAGTTTGAAAAACCCTGGTAAGATGTGTCACCTGAAAAGTCCAAGGTGTTTACCTTTACTGTTAAAAAATACATGATACTAAGTCTAGAATTATGACCAAGTAAAAAGTTAAATGAAAAAAGACATGATGGGGATCAGTTAATTAACCTTTGAGATCTTATCAGTTCTGGATATTTTATCTGATGAGTGTTCTCTATTATAACCACCATCATCTGCTCTATCTCCCAGAATAGAAGGCATGGACTCATCTTCATAAACACCTCTTGGTCAAGGTCCATGGATTCTTCCTTATGAGTCTTCTGTTTTTGCTCTCTTTTCATCTTCATCTGGTATGGATCCTTCCTGTTTCCCCCTGGGTGATTCCACAAGCTTCCATACAGCTCTCCCTGACTCCATCTCCACCCTCTCTGAACCTTCCTTCACACGTTGCCAACACTTAACCGCCTCCTCACAGGTCAGATAAAACCATTCACTATATTCTCTTCCTAAGGAATAACACCTGAGTGACTTAGGGTGACATTCAAAATCCTCTCTGTTTAGTGCTTTGTTGGCATTTGCTATTTTAGATTAAACAACCTCCTTGTTCAGTTGTGAGCTGGGTCTTTATCTTTATCTCCTTTTAAGCATACTATATTTGCCCCAGCAGGTGCTTAATAAATATTGGCAGAAGGCGCCGAGTGGAACTTCCTTTCTGACCTTCAGTTTTGAGCACACCCTATGTTCCAGTTGTTCTACTAACCATTCCTGAACTCTCCTTTTTATTAGTTAGTTTATCTGTTTATTCATTTTTTAAAGAATGTGCATTTGCTTGAGCTTTTTCCTGGGCTGCCTCTCTTGTTTTCTGCCTGTAGAAATTCTTTTCACTCTTAAACACCAACTCAAAACCATCTCTTGCAAGCAATTCCCTTGGTCGCCAGCAGAATAAATTCCCACAGCTTGTTGATAATAACCTCTAGTTTCTATTCAAAGCTTAGGGTCTCCTGCACAGTTTTAGATTATGGTTCTCTGTGTCTGTCTCACTTGATGATGAACATCTTGAGGGCGGGGAACCTGCCTTGTGCATCTTTCTAGTCCCTAGTAATATTCTAGGTGTTAGATAGAGGTTCATTGGCTTAAGCACTTGTTGTGTATATCTTTTTAAATAGGTAGAACTGGAGGCTGAGCCTGCTAGCAATCCTTTTCAATATAGGCCAGCCAATCTTAGATGGGCTATTCTGAAGTATATACACAAGTTTCAGAGCAGGGATTTGACCCACATTTCTAGTTTGAATTACTAGTCCCCACATCAACACTTTGTTTCAGCCTATGGTAGTGCACTGATGGAAGGTCCTTCTCTGTGGACCTCTCATAGTACCGCCATGCCAGTGTGCAGCCTGGAACCATTGGCCAGGCTCTTCACTGTTGGGCTGTGAGCACCAAAGGGGGATCTACAGTATGAAAAAAAAAAAGAAAGGAAGGAAGAAAGGGAGGAAGGAAGGAAGGAAAGAAGGAAGGAAGGAAAGACAACACTTTGTTTCAATATCTGCTGAGCACTGTATGCTGTTGAAAATACCAAGAAGTGGAAAAGCCAACTGCCCCCACCACAAAATGAAAGTCCTGTTGAGTGGCCTTCTTCCATGTTCCCATAATGATCTGTGCTTTTTTCCTGTCTGTCACTGGACTTCCTTCTTGTACTGCATGTACATGTTTCCATGAGTTCCTTGTAGGTAGACTTCTCTTATTCATTTGTATACTCAGCAACTAGCATACCACCTGCATTAGCAGACATTCAATGAATATTTGTTGAATGGGAATGAAAGACAGAAAGAATTATAATGGATAAAGAACTATTAGATATTATGTCCATCTTCAAGGTGCTTAGGCACCAGGCAGGGAAATAATCACCTAATCATTCCGACCATTATGTCCTACACTTAATAGACATTCAATACATTTTAATAAATTACAATTAATGAAACAAAAGCCAATTTCTACACCCAAGAAAAATGCTAAATACTTATCAAGAGGTATAAATAGTTGTTTCTGTCCTCTAAGAGAAAATAATCAAGCAAGAAATAATAAAAATATTCATAAATACATTACTCAACAGGTTGGATTTCCTGCCAAAGTTGTCTTAGACATATCACTAGAAGCTGGGATAGTTAGAAAGTTTTCCCAAAGGAAGGAAGGTCTTTGTCAAGAACTGTGAAAAACCTAAAGTTTCATCCTATTTGCAATTGAAAGCTAGTCTATTACATTTTCTTAGGTACTTGAAGAAGACCCAAAAATCCTAGGTCAAAGACAATAGACTTTCTTCCTCAGAATATAGCGGGCCATGGGAAATTTGTGTTCACCTTGATGAATGGGTCCCCCAAATCCCATAGGGCTGACACAGAGTGGCCCAGAGGAGCACTGCACACTCTGCAGGTTTGTATCACACCAGAGGAAACCCGAGGTAAGGAAACCCCAATCTTCCAAAGGGGCTGTTGGCAAACCTGTCCAATCTTTGCACTGGAAGGAGACATTGTCCTTATTAATCTGGTCAGAAAACAAATCTGTCCTCTCCCAGAGGGAGACACTATCTCTCTGTTAAAGGCTGTATGCACTACAAATATCCTCTGTAGTCCAGACCAGAAGTTGCCAATGCCTTTACTCAGAAGATGGACAGAAACACAAGACACCCATAGAGAATGTACTTCCAACAGTCTTAATTTGGTCCTCAAAGGTTGTGTGAGATTTGATTAAACAATAGGAAGAGAAGAGATATTCTAGGAGAAAGAAGAATTTAATGGGCACATATTCATTTCCTGACAGATCCCTTTGGGCTTCAGTTCTTTATTTGTAAAATTGGAATACCTCCTTCAAAAGGTTGCTATAAAAATTGCATGAAGTCATCTATATATGGCATCCAGCCTGATGACTGACACACAGCAGGTACCAAACTGTTAGTTCTTTTCTTTTTTCCCCAGAATGTATAGGATGTGACTCTGTAGCCCGCTCTGACATTAAGAAAGGGGTAAATGGAATCATTTAATCATTCCATTTGTAAACTTTTTATTAAGCATCTATTATGTTCCAGGTGCCAGGCTAGAGACCATGCCTGCTCTCTTGAACCTTACAGTTTGCTTTGAGGGGGAAATAGACAGAGGAGAGTAGAATTATCTTGCTTCCACCAAGCTTGTAGAAAATATACCTCCAAATTTTTATGGTAATTCCATCAGACCATGAAGCCAGGGAATTAATTATTGAGACATAGAAGGACCATACACCTAAAATAAGAGCAATGAAAAGTCAAAGTTCAGTGATGCCATACACCATTCAACAGCAGCCTTTTTCAGGATCTTTTGGGAAAAATTATACTAATATATTCTTTTTAGCTGTAAATAGCTGTAGCAGAAAGATTTCATGTGGACATTATTGTCACCAATGCACAATAGTTCATTCATTATACTGAATATACAGTATACAGTAATATATACTGAGCATTCACCACATTCTGTAGTGATAGGTGCTAGAATTCAAGGATCAAGAACAGGAATTTTCTTGAGAGTGAGTTGGCCCCCAAGGGACAAGGGATTGATTTTTCATAAGTTGGTGTCAACATTTATCTATATATAGATGGAGAAAAGCATGAGAATCTGAGAGAGAGTATGAATACGGTATTTAATTTAAAGATGGTAAGATTATCAATTCATTGGACAATTCTAAATTAGACCTTGATTAGGAGAGAAGAAAGTTGTTAAAATGTCTTTCTGTGGAGAGCATACACAATTTTTATTATAGACTACATGCATCAAATATTTAATGGTAATAAAATAATTTTTTGAAAGATAAAAGTTATAACAACCATCCCAACTTTAGGGGTTGGGCTTGATAATTCAACCACTATGTGAAGTCTGTTGGATGCATTAGAATAGTATGTGAGGGGGGCCTGGGTGGCTCAGTGGGTTAAAGCCTCTGCCTTCGGCTCAGGTCATGATCTCAGGGTCCTGGGATCGAGCCCTGCATCAGGCTCTCTGCTCAGCAGGGAGCCTGCTTCCCCACCTCTCTCTCTCTAACTGCTTTTCTGCCTATTTGGGATTTCTGTGAAATAAATAAATAGAATCTTTAAAAAAAAAAAAAGAATAGTATGTGAAAGGACATCTCTCGTTGGTTTTGGTACTAGTGGTGATAGTACTTCACTCCTACCTTGTTTCCTGTGCAGTGAAGGCTGGATTCCGCTTATTTGTTTAGAATCTACCCACACACTGGAGTATAAAAAAATGCTCAGGCTGTTGGAGCGCTGAGTGTTGGGGGCTAACTGGGAGGAGAAGTAAATTACATTTGAGACAAGAAGATGAGGACAAGGTGTGAAAGCAGAGCCAAAGGGAGCCATGCTCCATCTTCAGTTTTTATTACTCAGGGGTCACAAGGCGGGCCTTAGCCAATGCTAAGTTGGCCTTATAGCCGATAGCTGAGGGGAATGTTGGGTTCAGACGTCAAATGAGTCAAAGGACCTTCAGAACTCTCCAGCTGCCCCTCTCACCCCCTCCCCTGCTGCCCTGTGCTGTCCAGCTGGCTACATTCCTTCAGGTTAAATCATACTTCTAGGACTTGCTTTTCCCTATAGGGTGGGGTGTGGGGGAGAACGCATTATTAGCAACATCTTAGTATGGATTCCTTTGTCGTGACCTGAGTGTGTGAGAGAAACAAGAAAGACGGCCGAAATCCTGCAAGTGAGAGAAGAAAAGACTGGAGAACCCCAGGGGAGACGCCACACGTTGTTTTCCTTCAGGGCTCCCTTGTTAACCAGATTTACAGCTAAATCCCAACATAGGTTCTCAAACCTTTCTGAACTGATGAAAGTGACAGTGTGGGAGTCATAACAATCCATCACAACAGCCCTCTTCCTATCAGAGTCATGCTAGTGGCTGCTGCCTGGAAAGGTCAGGCCCACACCAGTTTTTCCTGAGCCTGCAGGGCCCCTGAGGTCCTTGTGCAGTAGCCTTTCAGCCTAAGAACAGGGTGGTAGGTAGAGTGTTATTTTTGTGAAATTAAAGCACTTTTGTCTTCACTCCACTCAAAACGCTTTTCTGGAGGCGCCTGGGTGGCTCGTTGTTAAGTGTCTGCCTTCCCTTCAGGTCATGATCTCAGAGTCTTGGGATCGAGCCCTGCATGGGGCTCCCTGCTCAGCGGAAAGCCTGCTTCTCCCTCTCTCACTCCCCCTGCTTGTGTTCCCTCCGTCGCTGTCTCCCTCTGTGTCAAATAAATAAATAACATCTTAAAAAAAAAAAAAAAGTACGCTTTTTTGTCTCTTTCTCTCCGAACTTGACCCTAATTGATAAAGTCCCTTCTGTGTCTATTAGGTGAAGCCAGACAAGGGCAGGGATGGTGTACATGCAGGGCTGGAATTAAACCTTAGCAAGCTCTCGCTCCCTGGCTGCCGATCCTGCCCCTCAACGTTCTGCAAGCACACTTCCAGGAAGGTTTCCTTTAGCCGGTTGTTTGCGCCGATTTCTCGGGAGGGTTCTCAGTGTTCGGCAGGGACAAACATCACTGATATTCCCATTAGGCTTATCAGAAGCAAGTGGGAACAATGAGCTCTTTTCATGTTGAAAATAGAGATTTTTAGAATTATTCATAATGCTGCTTCTTCTCCCAACACATCCTCATCCCCATGGGGTCCATTCACTAATTAGCTATGCTAGTCTTTACACTAAAATTTAGCTACATATTAATCTTGTGGGTTTTTGGTAAGATCTTTTGATTCTCCTCCCTGTATAAATGTGAAAATAAAGAAAGAAAACATCATTTAAGGGGCGGCTACTTGGCTCAGTCGGTAGAGCATGCGGCTCTTGATCGTGGGCGTGTGAGTTCGAGCCCACATTGTGTGTAGAGATTACTTAAAAATAAAGACTTAAAAAGAGAGAGAGAGAGAGAACATAATTTAAAATGGAGTCAGGAAGTCCAAAAGGGGGAGCTTTCTCACACTACTACTTGCCACAGGAAGCATACCTTGCATTCCCAGAGGGAGCTTACTTTATATACCCCAGCAGGAGGAAGGAATTTTCTCCTTGCCCGCAAGAGAACAATGTAGCCAGGGAGAAACTGCCAACTTCAACCAAGGAGAAGCCACAAGTTTCCCTCCCAACTTCCTTCTTTCCCCTTAAGCAAATAAATGCAAACTCCTCTCTCCTGTTCTCCAGACTTGCCTATGGTTCACCATAGTTTGCTCATCCTGAATTCCAATTCCTGTTATTGCGTAAACTCATTTTGCTGATAAACTGACTCTTTTGTTCTTCTAGGGTCAACATGAACACAGTATAAGCTTCTATTTAAATAAATTTTGTCAATGCTTCAAAAAAGTATATAAAAATAAGAATTTATGAAAGTATAAGGAAGGTCTAATTCCATTGGTAAGAAAAAGTGCATTTCGAATTGAAGTCTTTTCAGAATCATTGGGCCATTCCTGAAATTAAGTGGTTAGATAAGTCCAATAATACAAAATATGAAGTGAAGATTAACATTTACAGAGCTCCTACTATATGCCAGGTGGTATGCTATGGATTTTACATATGTCTCCTTAATCTTCATAATACTGTGAGCTCTACCCTATCTTTATCCTTCAGATAAGAAAACTAAGATTTGGAGAGGGCACACAAATCAAGCCTGACTGATCCTAAAGCCTGAGCTTTCTATTAAACTATATGGATAGGGGCGCCTGGGTGGCTCAGTGGGTTAGGGCCTCTGCCTTCCGCTCGGGACATGGTCCCAGGGTCCTGGAATGGAGCCCCTCATGGGGCTCTGCCTGGTGGGGAGCCTGCTTCCTCCTTCACTGCCTGCTTCTCTGCCTACTTATGATCTCTGTCAAATAAATAAATAAAATCTTTAAAAAAGGACATTACATTCAAAATGCAATAAATGTCATATTTAGGAAGTCAGTTTCTTCCAAAGATCTTGTAATTCTTCTGGTAAGTCAGTTCTATGTTGCAAATACTTGCTCATCTACCAAGGAAAGAGCAGGTCTCAGAATCACAGATTTTATTTTTTATTTATTTTTTTAAGATTTTATTTACTTATTTAAACAGAGATCACAAGAAGGCAGAGAGGCAGGCAGAGAGAGAGGAGAAAGCAGGCTCCCTGCTGAGCAGAGAGCTCGATACGGGGCTCGATTCAAGGCTCCATCCCAGGACCCTGGGATCATGACCTGAGCCGAAGGCAGAGGCTTTAGCCCACTGAGCCACCCAGGCGCCCCAGAATCATAGATTTTAAAGACAATATTTAGCAAAGTGTAAGCCTGTCTTTATTTTTCATTGTAATTATTTTTATAGATACTTTCTAGCTATGGCAAATGATGCTGTTTCCATGCTAGTAGCCATGTAGATTTTTATTTTGAAAATAAGTGTATTTGGATTTTAAGTAAGCTTATATAAAGAAAAGGGTTTATAAATAATAGCTTGGTGGCATATACACGTGGTAGAAATCATGAAGATGTTATAGGAAATGCAGACTTTGGGGACAGAGACCTGGAGATTCTAGACTGAAACTCACATGATATACCTGAAGAAATGGACACCTAGAGAGATGCAGTTAAGTGTCCTTGACCTACAAGTTTCCTGAATTGCTGAAACATGATCATCTACCTCTTAAAACATGCCATAATCTTCCCACCAGCAGGTCAATTTCCATTGTTTTCCTTGTTTTTCCTGGTACAGCATCAGATATCTTCTGACTAGTAAATGCACATTAGAATTAAAGAAACTAGAAATTCTGTTTTCTTCCAGAGCAGTTTTTTTTTAATATCTCTGCTAAGCAGAGAGCCCGATGCGGGGCTCAATCCCAGGACCCTGAGATCATGACCTGAGCTGAAGGCAGAGGCTTAACCCGCTGAGCCACCCAGCTGCCCAGAGCAGTTGTTTTTATGACTTATATTAGTCTATTTAGATATTTCCATGCATAGCAGTCAGCAAATTCAAGTATAAAGTGTAGCTCTTACAATAAAAAGGAGATTTGTTGGTGGCAGAGAAGATAAACTCTAAAAAATTTAACAAATGAAACAGTTTTCCAACATTACTTCTTGAAAGCATAATTACCAGAACAATCATTTTTTTTTTTTTTTTAATTTGTGATTCAGGGACGCTGGGTGGCTCAGTGGGTTAAGCCGCTGCCTTCGGCTCAGGTCATGATCCCAGGGTCCTGGGATAGAGTCCTGCATCGGGCTCTCCGCTCGGCAGGGAGACTGCTTCTCCTCTCCCCGCTCTGCCTGCCTCTCTGCCTACTTGTGTGATCTCTGTCAAAGAAATAAAACCTTAAAAAAAAAAAGATTGTTTAAATTTGTGATTCACCACTTATATACATATAATACCCAAAGTTCATCACAAGGGCCCTCCTTCACCCATTTAACTGATCCCCACTCACCTCCCTCCATTAACCCTCAATTTGCCAGAACAATCTTTTTAAAGGCTTTTGATGTAACTCGCCAAGTGTGTATCTGGCAATTTATTGCTTTTAGGAACTAGAAGTGATAATGTGGACTGTTTCTAATATAATATGCCTGTATTTCCTTCAGCTATGGGAGACCCATAAGATACCCCAGTATCCTGCTCTACTGTAATGGACATGGTGTTATTTGTTAACAGATATACTTCTCAGCTACTAGTTAGGGCTGTCAGATGTACCAGCTTCTGGTATATATGAGCCCAACACTGAAGTTCATAAAACAAGATTTATTTTTTGTTAGTACAGGGTTCCCCAAGTACAGTATTTCTGGAAAATGAATAGCTTTAATATGTTTATTTTGTCCTAATTAAATTATTATGTATATCTGCAGAGATGTCACAAAAATTCACCACCCACCATCATCAGCAGTAGCACGGCTAAGAATGGGGCAATCCTGGGCAAGGTAAGCATCTATCACTAGTCTTTTATTATATTTCCACAGTCTACTTCCGGAGTGTCAGCTACTACCTGTGGGCATCGGATTCCCAAGCTCTTTTGGTCCCTTCTTCCATTTTGCCCCTTCACCCCGTGAGATGGTGATACACAGTAAGAGACACTATGGTACCATGTATCATACAACCAGTTTATCTAGGTTTGAATCCTGACTCTACCACTCTCCTGTTAATCTATTTCTTTACCACTCTGTGCCTTAGTTTCCTGATCTGCAATGGGATGCTATCTAATCCCCTATGGTAGCTGTAAGCAACCTGAAATGTGTAGAGCACCAAAAACAGTGTCTTGCTTTGGTGCTTTACACATAGGAAGTTTTCTATCTTGTTATTTTTCAGCCACATGGTAGATATTGTCTTGGATGTCAACTCCGCCCTTGCATTCATCTCATGTATATTTATTTATTAATTTTTAAAAGATTTTATTTATTTGAAAGACAGATCACAAGTAGGCAGAGAGAGAGGAAGGGAAGCAGGCTCCCCTCTGAGCAGAGAGCCCGATACGGGGCTCGATCCCAGGAAACTGAGATCATGACCTGAGCTGAAGGCAGAGGCTTTAACCCACTGAGCCACCCAGGCGCCCCTCTAATGTATATTTATTGAACACTTATGTGCCAGAAACTGTTCAAGATCCTTGAGCCATATTAACAAAACCAAAAAATATCCCTGCCTTGTGAGATTTTTCAGGTAGAGGGAGATAGACAATACTCAATAAATAGAAATAAATTGTGTTAGAGTGTAACTGTTGTGAGGAAAAATAAAATGGAGCTGGTAAGGGAATTAGAAGGGTAGGCAAGGGTGAGATTTAATATATATGCTCAATATAGTATGTCTAAAATAAAACTCACTTTTAGTCAAGCTATGGAAATAGCCTAGATGTCCATGAACAGATGAATGGATAAAGATGTGGTACACACACACAGGAATGCTATGCAGCCATCAAAAAATGAAATCTTGCCATTTGCAATGATGTGGATGGAACTAGAAGGTATTTTGCTGAGCGAAATAGAGAAAGACAGTTATCATACGATCTCACTGATATGGGGAATTTGAGAAATAAGACAGAGGATCATAGGGGAAGGGAGGGAAAAATGAAACAAGATGAAACCAGAGAGGGAGACAAACCATAAGAGACTCTTAATTTCAGGAAACTAAGGGTTGTTGGAGGGGAGGGGAGTGGGTGATGGACACTGGAGAGGGTATGTACTACGTAAGCGTTGTGAGCAGTGTAAGACTGATGAATCACACACCTGTACTCATAAACAAATAATACATTATATGTTAATAAAAAAAATAAATTCACTTTTCCAATAAAACCATATATATATATATTTTTAAGTCGACTCCACACCCAGCCCAATGTGGGGATGGAATTCAGGACCTTGGGATCCAGACCTGAGCCAAATCAAGAGTTGGACACTTAACCCTTAACTGAGCTACTCAGATGGCCCTAGATTCCTTTTGATTTCCATTTACTGTAATACTTAATCTTTGGTACTGGGGTTAAGAATTCAGTCACCCTATTTTCCCCATAAGTAACCATTAAATCCCATGTGTTTTTCTTTTGTAATGTCTCTCGAATCTACCTGACTTGAGCACTTGGGTTTGGGTTACTGTGGTGGCCTCCTAGTCTCTGCTTTTAGTTTCTCCCTGCTCCAATCCATCCTGCACTTATTAATTCACTTGCAAAGCAAGGCCCAAAACAGAGCTTAACCATGTCTCTTCCTTCCTTTGCTATCTATGGAATAAAAGTCAGACTTGTTCAGGGATGTTCATAATGTGGCCTCAGCCTGTCTTTCCAAGCCCTCTCCTACTCTTTCTTAAGTAGACTTTCCATTTCAGCCAGAATAAGCTACTGTGATTTCCTTCCTGCACCTACACAATGCACTGGCTTCTTTTCTAACACTGAATTGTCAATTTTCTCCTTCTCTCTGTAGAAGTGTTAGAAATTCCATTAAAATTCCCTGGAAAATTTGTAAAATCCCATATAATGAGAAATCCTCATGAGGGAAATCATGCAGACCTGATTTCAACAAGGTGAAGGTGCTGATGCAAGGACTCACTGCTTCCTGGAGAATCCACAAACAACGAAAATGGGTTTATTTGCTACTACCCAGCCTATTCAAGACAGAATACCAACTAATAGTTCACTGCCAAAAACATGCAAATAAGATTTACTTTTTCTAGACTGCCTGCCTTCAGCCCTCACTTGCAAATCCTTTCTGTCCTTTGTTCCTTAATTCTGTCGAGGATTCCCTCCTGTGACAGTAATTTATACAAAAATAACTGAAGGCCCAGTTTTTAAAATAGGCAGAGACAGTTCTGTTTACATTTACAAATGTTTTATTGATTCATAATTAAAGTCCTTGGAAAAATAAATCCATTTTCTTCTTATATTAAAGAATCCAACTGTTCATTTTATGGAATTAATGTATAAGTACTCTTGCCATCGGTGAGTATCAGAGCACTTTTATATTAATCCATTTCCTTCTGTGAGGCCCTAAGCCACAGTAGGCTATCATTTTGATTTCTCAGTGATACAATTCAGTTCTGACTCTTCAACTCACTTGCATATAAATGACTCAACCAATTTCTATTACTTTATATGGGTTTCAATGATAGTGAGATACATATTTCTGCCACATAAGATGGAGATTTTCCCAAAGGTTTCTTCTAATTTAAATGGTAACCTTCAATGAGTAAGTCACTAGAACGACAGGTCCATGTACCTCAAAAATAAGAAATACACTTTCAGAAGAATCACCAACCAAAATCATTATTTTTTCAGATTTCTGGCTTCCCAAGTATCTGCCTGATCACTAGTTTATTTTCAACTCAGTTCTGAGTAGGAGTGAACACAGAACCTCTTTACTAATGATGAGTTAAGGCAGCCCACCAAGTTCTTTAGAAACAAACAAAAACCTCTAGTCTATTTCATCCCCCCAAATTACTTAGTCTATAGGCGTTACTAAGCCAAGTGCTAACTATAATGTTTTGTCTATAAGCACTTTATATCTATGTTTATGTATTAGTTTGCTACAACTGCTATAACAAAGTACCACAGACTGGTTGGCTTAATCAAATTTATTTTCTCACAGTCTGGAGGTCACAAGTCCAAGATCCAGGTTTTTGGAGGTTTGTTTCCTTCTGAGGCCTCTCCCCTGGGCTTGCAGATGGCTGCGCTCTGCCCCTTCTTCAATGTCTCCTCCAAGCATGTGCATCCCTCAGACCTCTGTGTGTGTTAATTTCCTCTCATACAGAACAGCAGTCAGTTTGGATCAGGACTCACCCTAAAGGACTCATTTAATTTAATCACCTCTTTAAAGGCTCTCCAAAAATAGACATATTCCAAAGTACTGGAGTTAGGGCTTCAACAAACGGATTTTGGGAAAAGAAAATCAGCCTTTAACAGTTTCCTAACAAAGAGAGCCAAACTGGGTGCCTGAGTGGCTCAGTCGGTTAAGCGTCTGCCTTCGGCTCAGGTCATGATCCTGGGGTCCTGAGATTGAGCCCCACATCAGGCTCCCTGCTCAGTGGGGAGTCTGTTTCTCCCTCTACCCCTCCCCACCATTTGTACTCTCTCTCTCTGCTCTGTCTCATCTTCTTAAATAAATAAAATCTTAAAAAAGAAAGAAAAAAAGACAGCCAAACTTGTCATTTATGATGTCTTAAAAGATTTTGGCTCTTTGGGAAAGGTGTTCAAGTAGCTTCATCAGTAAATGAGGCTCCTATAGATCAAATGAGGAAAAAGCATCCAAGTGCAAAGTATGCCTGGAAATCAGACATTTGTTCATGAGCACCTAGTTTGCTCAACTATCCTAGTTTTATGCCTAATTCTTAAATAGCCCTTCAGTCTTGACCCAATGGAATGTGTGGGCAAAAATAAGCATTTAATGTTTCAGGTCCTGGGCAAAGTATTTTCCACAGAGTCTGTGAAGCAGGGATCAATTTCCCCATTTTCCAGAGAAAGACAATGGATCTCAGTAGTAACTTGCCCCAAATCATTGAGGCAGAACCAGAGCCCAGCTACTCAGCAGTGTGGTCTCCTGGCTCCTGTGCTTTTCTCAGGTGAGACGGTGAGAACTGCAATTCCACTTCTGGGTACATACCAAAAGACAGTAAAAGCAGGCACTTGAACAGATATTTATACATCAATATTAAAAGCAGCATTATTCACAATAGCCAAAAGACAGAAACAACCCAAATATTCACTGGGTGAATGGATCAACAAAACGTGGAAAATACATGTTATGGATTATTATTCAGCTCTAAAAAGGAATGAAATTCTGATACATGTTATAATATGGACATATCCTGAAGACATGTTAAGTGAAAAAAGAGGCACTAAAGCGCAAATACTCTGATTCTACCTTACATGAGTTACCTAGAACAGTAAAATTCTTAGAAACAGAAAGCAGAAAACCGTTTACCTAGAAAAATGGGCTGAAGGAAGAGAAAGTGGAGCGTCACGGCTTAATGGCTAGTTTGTTTGGATGATGAAAAAGTTCTAGATAGTAGTGATGGTAGC
>ML103114.1:0-18706 GCA_003697995.1 Taxidea taxus jeffersonii
TTTTTTTTAATCCATAGTCATGTTTAAAACAGAAGAGTTCCCATCCTTCCTCTTCGGCTGTGTATTCTCAGAATAGAACACACAGTGTAGTTCCCACTATGGGATCAACCAATCTTTCTGTATATAAATGAAAGAAACCTCACATCATACATACTACTTCTATGATAGGAAACTACATAGACCCCTTTTGAGAATCTGTGCTGTCTTAATATTCGAATGCACTATGGATATAGGCTGATTATATTCTGGAATAAGCAATCTAGCTTTGCTAATAGAATTGATAGGATTTATGAAGATAATCTATCCAATGTGTCTCTAAGAAATCCATTTGGGCAACTGGAAATACATCATAAGAATAAAGTGGATTAAATCATGCAATAGGAAAAGCTGAGAATGAAGACTTTGGTACAAGGTGGCAAAGCAAACTAAATGAATTTTTCCAGCTTTAAGAAAAAGGTGGTTATGGGGTAATGATTTTATATCCAACATGAGGACCCTTTTCTCACTTCACTTAAATGATTTTTCTCTTTTGCCAAAACCAGCCCATGGGATAGCTAAGAAAAGCTAAATGCCATAGAGCAGGTAAACACAATGAAAAATGAGGCAATAAACCTTAGAGAAAATAAAATTCAAGGCAATAATTCATAATCCCAATTAAGAAACATACCGAAAGGAGACTCCGTGTCCATGGCTAATAGTAGCAGGAGGGGCAGGAAAACTTTCCAGGTGAATGTGGGATCATAGTCCTAAGCATTGGCCACAGAGAAACTATAAATTCGGGACGCAGCAGCCTTGTTGATAAGGGAGGAGTCATCTTAACGTCATAATAGAATTTATGGAACATTTTTACACACCTTGGTTTCGTTTTATAAAATTGAAAAGATATTTTACAAAAAAGTCTTTCTGAAGGAAGGAGACCATGGACATTATCTCTGTTCTACAGAACACTGTTGGGGGCTCATAAATACTGAAACACACACACACACACAGAAACCACAGACATACCCTAGCACCATTTTATACCTTCCCCATACAAAGCTGTACTTTTGCAGCGTTTCCATTGGATCACGTACCTTGAGGCGTGCGTTTGAGTTCATCCGGGGTTGCCTTTCTTTTCCTCGTTTTCTTACAACTGTTCTTTGACACATGCTACGTCGTTTCAGTTTCAGGACCACAGAGTATTGCTTGTGCGATTCTGTACGGTCGTCAGCGCTGCCCACGCTACACGTACTCATCAGTCCCAAATAACGCACTGCAGGGTTCTTATGTAAGTTCGATTTAATGAACATTTCCCGTAGTATCCGTTTCAGAGGTAGAGTTTAGTGATTCATCAATTGCTTATAAGACCCAGTGCTCATCCCATCACGTGTCCTCCTTAATGTCCTTCACCCTGTTGCTCCAACCCTGAACCCACCTCCCCTATGGTTAAGGATCTCTTTTGCTCTTATGGCTTGTCTCCCTCTCTGATTCCATCTTGCTTTTATTTTCCTTCCCTTCCCCTACGCTCCTCTCTTTTGTTTCTTAAATTCCACCTGTGAATGAAATCCTACGGTATTTGACTTTCTCTGACGGACTTATTTCACGTAGCATAATCCCTTCCAGTTCCATCCACGTTGCTGCAAATGGCGAGATTTCATTCTTTTTGATGGCTGCATAATATTCCCTTGTGTATATGGACCACATCTTCCTTATCCATTCATCTGTCGATGGACATCTGGGCTCTTTCCACAGCTTGGTGACTGTGGACATTGCTGCTCTAAACATTAGGTATTTATCCAAAGGATCCAAACAACCTGATTGAAAGGGGCACATGCACCATATTTCTAATTTTCTGAGGAACCTCCATGCCTGTTTTCCACAGTGGCGGCACCAATGTACGCATGAAATGCATATTCCCAACAACAAGCATGTGGTTACGCACGTGGCTGTATGGATGACACAGTTGTACAGCAAAGGGCCACTGATGTCACTATTAGACTTTACTGCTCATCAGGGCTACAGCACATAGTCACCTCCAAAGTGAGTTGGGCTAACCCACACAACTGGTCCTAGAGAGTGGTTGGGGGTCGGAACACGAAAGACCGGGTCTCTGGTTCTGTTTCTGTAAGGGCAGCACTTCTAGTCCAAACATAAACCCGAAACACATGAGTTCCAACCACAAGAAAATAATTCAGCAGGGGCACCTGAGGGGCTCAGTCGATTAAGTGTCCACCTTCAGCTCAGGTCATGATCTCAGGGTCCTGGGATTGAGCCCCGTATCAGGCTGTCTGCATGGTGGGGAGTCTGCTTCTCCCTCTCAGCCTCCTTCTGTGCTCTCTCTCTTTGTGTCTCAAATAAACAAATAAAATCTTTAAAAAATAAGAAGAAAATAATTCAAGAGAGTGATCCCTGCCTGGCATGGGGTGTATCTCAGAACTTCATAAATTTAAATGTAAGCATGCCTACCAGCACCACCTGGGATCTGGTGTGAGTATGAGTGTGCACACAACACCCCTGGGATCTTTCATAAATGTAATCGTGCATAACACCTCCTTCCGATTTTGCTAAAATGCAGATTCTGATTCAGTCCCTGAGATTCTGGAGTGGCATTCACCCCCATGACATCATAAGGTGGCAGATCCAAGAACCATTCTCTGAGGCACAAGGACCTAGAATTTTTAAGGGTCTTATGGCTTTATGATCACAGTCAGGCATGCCTGTTGGTTTCCTCCTGTTGAAATGGAGCTGATTGAACACGTCGGTATGGTACCCAGGGTGGGCACTCTATAGGAACCCTGTTGTGTTTTTTATGAGCTTTTTTGAGATGTCAATCATCCACCATAGAATGCACTGTTGAAAGTGTCCAAGCCAGTGTGTGTGTGTGTGTGTGTGTGTGTGTGTGTGTGTTTAGAGTTCAAAGCTGTCCACCCATTAGCACAGCCTCTCCTAGATCATGTACATCATCCCAAAGAACACCTTTTACACGTGGTTAGTCCCAGCTGATTCCCAGCTCCCCAGCTGGCAACCACTAAACTGCTTTCTGTCTGTGTACATCTGCATATTCAACACAGTTGATTTTCAAGGACTCTTACACAGTGTCTTTGGTGACTGGCTTCTTCCACTTACCATTACGTCCCCTTTACCATATTTTAAATATGTCCTCTTTTTAAAAGATTGTATTTATTTATTTGACAGAGATCACAAGTAGGCAGAGAGGCAGGCAGAGAGAGAGGGAGATGCAGGCTCCCCGCAGAGCAGAGAGCCCAATTCGGGGCTCTATCGCAGGACTATGAGATCATGACCTGAGCTGAAGGCAGAGGCTTAACCCACTGAGCCACCCAGGTGCTCCTAAATATGTCCTTTTATCAATAACGCCAACCAGGATGCAAAGAACATAGCTCTCTACCAGACACTGTGTGTAATTTCTGGAGAATGGGTGCATCACAGAAATAAGCATCCTTCTGTTGAGCTGATACATTGGAATCTCACTCCCTCAGACCCCACAGTCGATACTTGCTCATGACCATTGTAGTAGGCTCCTGTGCTTTCAAACATGGCTTCCAAGAATATCATATGTCAGCTTCTAGGCAGCGATTGCAGCCGTGAACCAACAGAGGTCAAAACCAAAGCACATTTCAAGTTTTCTAACCCAATTCCAGATGCCTATTTTGCTCTCGTTCTCATATTTTCTAAGTTCTCTCGCTTTTTCTATTAAGTGCAAATGCCACCACCAAAGCATTCTATGCCTATCCCTCCGCCCCCAAATTGTTTAATAATCCAGTAACAGCTAGGAGTATCCTGAATTGGTTTAGTGCGTGAATGCCTCTGTCCCGTCCTCCCAGTGGTGGTGGAAAAGAGCGAGATGATTTTAACAATTGCGACCAATCCCTTCAAACATATGCGTGGACAAAATGTAGAATAAGGTATCCATTGGGTAATGGATTTTCTCAGAGTAATACTATCTCCTTTTCTAATAACACAGAATTTTCCTTCAGCATTGTACCAGTCATCGAACTACAATTTTGCATAAAAATGACTTGATTAAAAAAAAAAATAAAACCTCTCGAAGTTCATTAACACAAAGTGCTGGGAATTCAGCTAAATAATTCTTTCTATAACTAAGCTTGACAGCCCAGCGCAAAACGCAAAACCAACAATTTTCCTTTAAAGATCAATACTTTATCAAGGTTTATTACAGTGAGGAAATATTCCTTCTTCGATGGGTTTTCATCCTCTTTCTATCAATAACACCATTCTCCATTTCTGGTAATAGCTTGCCATGGATCATTAGATAAATGCCTTTTTAATAAAGAGAATCCAGGTGTACTGGTAAAACGCTATGATTGAGTATCTTTAATCTCTCGGCTTCATTAGGCAGGGACGGGCTATCATGCTCCTTTCTTACTCATTCTACTCAAGCTGCCAACACTTCCCTGTGGCTATTAATGATGACAGCTCATTCATTACTTTATGAGAATACAGAAACATTTCCATCTCCATCCTACCTATTTCTCCATCCCCCCAAGAATGGCAATTTAGAAAGACACTTCCATGCTACAGGAGCTAACTGCTCACATTCCCTTCCCTGGCCAGCATTCCCAACATCTCTATACAAATGCAGAATTAACAGCTATCGGTTCAATGAATTCTGATGATTTATTCTCCCTGCTTTTTACATTCTTTACCAATTGGTGTAGGTGGCATGCACGCATGCATGCACACACACACACACACACAAATCCGAGAATTGGTTATGATTCCTTGAATGTCAAATATAATAACACCGAACTTATTTCCTTCTTAAAAGCCACCCGATAGGGCAATTCTCACTATGCAAGTGAGAGCCTGTGATGCAGAGCCTGAGACATGACCTAAGAAATCACTCAGGTCCAGAATCACAATTGACTCCCATGATCGTGAGGTCTCATTTTTAGGAGGACTGAAAACAACCTCTTTCTAAGACGTTAGCTGCAAATGGGAGAGAGAAGTCTCCTATTTGATCAAGGGCTAGTATCCAAGATCTGTAAACAGCTTATCAAACTCAGCACCCAAAAAAAACAAAGAATCCAGTCAAGAAATGGGCAGAGGACATGAACAGGCATTTCTCCAAAGAAGACACCCAAATGACCAACAGACACATGAAAAAGTGCCCTACATCACTCATCATCAAGGAAATACAAATCAAAACCACAATGAGATACCACCTCACACCAGTCAGAATGGCTAAAATTAACCAATCAGGAAATGCCAGGTGTTGGTGAGGATGCAGAGAAATGGGAACCCTCTTGTTTCTGGAAATGCAAGCTGGTCCAGCCTCCCCGGAAAAGAGTATGGAGGTTCATATTTTCATTCATTTCTAACAAAGAAGACACCTCATCTCTTTTAGCCACATGGGGAGAGGATGGGCAGTTTGCAGAAGGTTAATTTTACTGGGAAAATTGTCATTATTCTGTTCATGTTCTATAGCTCAGGTTTATAGGTTTACACCAGGAAAGCAAAAAGATAACTATGAGCTTGGGATTTTTTTTTTCCAGATGGCCAAGTAGGGAAGGAGTCAGAAAGTGGATCAAAGCTGCCGTCCAGGTCTACCAGCCTAAGAATGGAACTGGCAACCACCACGCCCTTCAACAGGTGAATGGGTAAGCACGCTGGGCTGGCCCATGCAGTGAGATACCATTCAGTGGTACAAAGAAATAAGCTGTCCACCCATGAAAACACATGATGGCAGTTTAAATGTATACTGAGAAGGAAAATAAGTAATACTGAGAAGGGCAAGAATCTGTAAAGGCTCTGCCCTGTATGATTCCAGCTCTATGGTATTCTGGAAAATGCAAAGCGGAGGAAACAGTTAAAGGAAGTCAGTGGTGGCCAGGGCCTTGCAGGAGGGAGGGATGAACAGGTAGAACACAGGAGAGTTTTACAGCAGTGGAACTATTTTGTACTAACAGCAGACACATGCCGTTATGAATTTGTCCAAACCCATAATACACAGAACCAAGATGGAACCAGTGATGTAAACCAGAACCCTTTATTAATAATATTGTATCAATATTTGTTCATTGCCGGTAACAAACGTACCATACCATACTAGTGCAAGGTGTTATTAATAGGGTAAACTGTGTAAGCAGGGAGAGGGATAGGTGGGAACTCTGTACTTCTAATTTCTGAAAAATAAAGCTTGTTACTTTTTAAAGGCATTGGTTGTCCTGAGAATGATCGTGTTTGCAATGGTTTTGGGATGGGTTTTTGCCTCAGGAAGGAGCTTAGAGAAAATCAGTTTGTTCAGGGGCGCCTGGGTGGCTCAGTTGTTAAGTGTCTGCCTTTGGCTCAAGTCATAATCCCAGGGTCGTGGGATCAAGCCCCACGTCAGACTCCCTGCCCAGTGAGGAGTCTGCTTCTCCCTCTCCCTCTGTACCTTCCCTTGCTCCTGCTCACTCTCTCTCAAATACGTAAGTAGAATCTTAAACAAAAAATCAGTTTTCCCAAATTCCATGTGGAAATGGGATGTCGATATATTGTTTTTCTTCTCAGAGGATCTGGGCCACCCTCCGAAGAACATCTAGGAAGTAGATTAAACATAGGTTTTATTAAAGGTGGAGAGAAAAATGCAGAATATTTGAAATGAAGAAAATAAAAAATGGTATATGATAGAATGAGGCATCACACATGAAGAACACAAAAGAGTACTGTTAGCATAACACTGGGTATATTCAAGATGAGCCGTCATCTGTACCTACAGGATGGAAGACACACCTTGACGTGCATCTCGACCTGTGTTGGCCTTCGTGATTGTTTGAAATAGTCTGTAGGAGTTTTTGTGGGTTTCTGAATCCTTTGAGTCACAGTACAGTTAAAGAGTCAGCTCTTCATCTCCCTTTGTACTCTCTACCTCATGAAAAGTGATGGAATCCCTGCCTGATTGCTGGAAATCTTACCCAGAATGACGTCTCTGCCATTAAGAGGCACATGCATATTATTCTCCTCGCTGATCTGAGCTTTGTTATGATTACAAAGGATTAGCCTTCCCAAGAGTTGTGCAGCCCTTGGCGGAATACTGGGATTTTTGTCTACATGGGCAAATGAGACTCCCGTGTACTCTTCATGCCCGGAGGTCCAGAAGTGGATGATATATCACAGAGCAAAACACAGAGGGAACAGTAGCCGTCATGTGTGGAGAACATATGTTTCTTTCCGAAAGATTTCCTTGCCAAAGAAGAAAATTTATCATTTTAGGGGCACCTGGGTGGTGCAGTGAGTTAAGTATTCATCTGACTTTTGATTTTGCCTCAGGTCATGATCTCAGGGTTTTGAGAGTGAGCTCCGCAATGGCGTCAACACTGGCCATGGAGCCTGCTTCATGTACTCATGTACCCCTCCCCACACTCACACATGCTCTCTCTCTCCTAAAATAATATATACGTATTATCATTACAAAGTGGTTTAATGCATGCAAGTCAAACGTATATTTTGATGTTGCCCAATCCAACAGGACAGACAGTGGAATCATGGAGAGCTCAGTGAGGTACTTCATTTGCCAACTGCTTTGTCAACCATCTATCTGGGATGGTCTAATTCTGGTATCTGGGTCAGTGTATGCCGGAGATGGGTTTGTGCAATGCTGTGTATAAAAACATTATTCTTGAGAATGGTCATGTGAAACATAGAGCCTTTTCCCACTTTGTGATGAGCTTGGAAGCTTCCTGGAGAATACCTTTTGTGGGTCAAGACCCCCTTCTTGGGAGTGTTCCCGTGATAAGCAATGCTGTAGTCAACTGCACAACCACACCAGTCATGACGTTCCACCAAAATCACAGAATTTTCAAACCTCCGTTTGCCAGATCCACTGTACTTATGGAATTCCTTCAATTTTCCTCCCTAGTCATGGTATAAAGAAAGAATATCAGTATATGAACAAGTGCTATTTTGTAGACACCCCTCCCAGTTGTATAATCATCACTCTTGACTATGACTTGGGGATCATATTGAAGGCAGGGAGAGAGGCAGTAAAGGAAATTTAGTGACATATTGGTACCATTTGGGGAAGGGGACCTATAAGAAAAAAATACATATTAGGAAGGGGATTCAAAACAGATCTAAAGGATTCTCACCCTTTTGGTGGGGATACAAGCAAATTTAACCAAAAAAAAAAAAGCTCAGGGTAGGGGAAATGTGTAGATTTCTGATGGGATCATAGTGATGTTGATGGTAGTCCAGTCCCAGGTGCTTTTGATGGAGACTGTTGCAGAGAGATCTCTAGCATAGATGGTGTGGAGGGTCAACCCCAGAACTGGGGGAAATGCTAATATTTGGAAAGCCCTACTAGATAAACGTCGAGCACCAGGATGGTCCGTCTACCCAATGTGTGTATCTACATCTAAGAGTCACTGAATGGAAAAAACAAGAAAATGTGTGTGTTCAGGGAGCAGAGGGAGTGAAGTTTCTGGAAAGAAAGAATGAGCGTTGATGGTGGGTAAACTCACTCGTCCCTCACCTTGAAGACCTATCACCCCCTGAAGGTGAAGCCAGCAAGGTGCATGGGACATGGAGCTGGGAAGCTCATCTCCAGTAAAACTAGGAAGCAACTCCACCACTGGCTCACAGTGCATTGAAAATCACAGAATTGGAAAAGATATGTTGCAGGATTTTGCTCTATACCATGAGGCTGCAAGAAATACCAATTTCTAGACTGACTCCCAGGAGAATTCAGAATAAGCTATGCAAAATCATTGCCATCATGGAATGAAGTTGTGATAATGTCAATGGCCTGTGGATCTAAGGTTGAGTTCTACGGATCCCTACAAAGGTGGATAACTGCAGTGCTCTTTTAACTTATTCTAAGATGCCAAAAATGGAGAAAGATTAATTTTTTATGCAAATCTAGATACAAAGACAGGACATTGTTCTATCAAGAAAGCTATGGAGAAATCCCTCTTACAAACAGATGTAAGATGTGATGTTAAGTAAAACATCAAAAAAGCATAACACAGCATGATATTTTAAAAAAGACACCCAATGAAGTAAGGTTTTCATACCAGAAACAAAGAATAGTTTGCTCTGAAACAAATTTTATAAATTCAGTTTTGCAGATTAATAATTCAGAGAGAAAAGATGCACCATCACAGGTTCTGAAAAGACATTTGTGAATTGCATCATTGTTTTCAAATTAAAAAATAAAATTTGAGACATTCTCATAACATCATAACTTGCTGAAAAAAATGGTCCTCATCACACCACGAAGATTGTTATGGACATATTAACTAAAGCAATTTAACAAAAGAAACATAAACTAAAAAGAAAAAAAAAGAAAGGAAAAGAAAAGAAATCAGAGACGGAGAGAAACCATGAGAGACTCTTGACTCTGGGAAGCAAACTGAGGGTTTTTTTAGGGGGTGGGGGGACAGGGTAGCTGAATGATGGGCATTGAGGAGGGCACATGATGTGATGAACACTGGGTATTATATTCAACTAATGAATCGTTGAACACTACATCAAAAACTAATAATGTTCTATATGTCGGCTAATTGAATTTGAATTAAAAAAAGAAACATAATCTAAAGCAATTTTACATAAGAAATAATCGTGTATAATCATATATTCATTTTTGCATAAATGAAACATCCCATAACTATCCGAAATAATTCTTTGGCAATACAAAAAAGTAAAGTTTTTCACTACAAAACTAATATGTTATTTTGCATGAGTATGTTCTACCTCTGTATCTCACCTTAAATTTAAATGGCAATCAGCTAGAATTTAATAATACAAGGATTTCGTCACCATCCTAACAAAAAAATGTAAAGATACCAGCTATTTAACATGGTGGTAGGCATTTTCCTGCTAAATCAGAGGACCCCTCTTTATTAAGAATGTATCCGCTTTTCCTCTTTGGGTTTCTTCTTCCTCTTTCGATTATCATAAATATCGGTTTCTGAATGCAAATTAGGCTCCGTTGAAACACATTTATATCTCAAAGCAATATCAATTCTTGACTGCCACAAGGGTGGGCTACCTTTTGGGGAAGAGAAATCCATCAGAGATATTTATAAGAATTGGCAGACAGGGGTCAGGGTTGGCATCATGGCTAATGGGTCCTGCACCTTACAGCAAGGCATGGGGCAGGGGATAGGAGAAGTCGCTCCCTTCACCATCTCACTGTGATAGGCAGATAAAAACAAAATATGGTAAATGTTGGGTTACATTGAGCCAATCATTGAATATGATCATGGCAGAGGTTGGCTGCTCAGCTTCCCAGTGTCCCCTGGCTCCTGGTCCTTGACACCCCCTGAAATTGCCATCCCAGCTCAGCCTTTACACAGAAACATGGGGCTGCCTCTCATATGTGGGCTTTGGACAAGACCGGTGGGTGCCATTGGCAAGCTTCATGCACCTACCCTCTCCTTCTAATGGCAGAAGACCAGAAATGCCAGGGTGACCATGACCTGAGTTGAACAGGTCTTTGAAGGACGAACTGTCCCTCTCTGTTGTGGATAACGACACAGAGATTAGCCAGAAACCATGAGCCTAGCAAGACCATGACATTAGCAAGATTCTTGTTGGGTGAAGCCATGATGATGTGAGCTTGTTTCTGTAGTCCCTCCTCCTGTTGTTTGGGCAAACCACCTCACATGAAATTCAATGTACCCATTGTTTTAAAAACATCGAAAGACATCTAGCCCCTCGCTTGTTGAGTGCAAAGCAATGACGGACACTCTGTGAAAAGGATAGCAGGACGCTATTTTCAAATCTTTCCATTGCTAAGAAGTAATCAGTTCTGGAACGGACCTCACCATGGGTTCCCCCATAACATGACGGGGCTCTTGGCCCTTCCGTAATCAGATCAAACACTATCCCCCAGTGGCTTCACGTCTAAGTTAAAAACCCCTTTATTTTTTCTGTGCATTTGGCATTTTCCCTTGCATGCCCAGAAGGCAAAATAATAATAATAATATTAAAAGGTTAAACGAATATTAAGGTGACTGTTTCATATGATAGAATAAATACATTTAATGAATATAAACTCCACTGAGCTTGTTTCTTTGGGTTTCATAGATTAGTTCCCAGTAAAAGGTCAACTTGATTATTTTTTTTTTATTGTTTTGATGACTTTTCTTCCTGTCCCTGCAAACACCTGGCATGTGGTTAAATGGAAACTAAAGAAACACAGACTCATTCCTAGTCCTTCTCTGCCTACAAAGCACCACATTGTAGATGTTTTTTTGCCTAAAATTCGGAATTGTTGCCACACTTGGGAAATAATGCGTCATTGTCGGGCTCGCCTGAAAAAACTTCCGAGAAACGTCCATGTGCTTGTAGAGCAAACACTACGAGTGGGTCTTCTCCCTCTTTGCAAACCTGGGTCCATGAGAAACGGGATGTTGCTGGTATGACCACATGTCCATCCAATGTCCCTCCCAATAAAGCATCTTCTCTAAAGGACACGTCTTTGTTCAGCCTTACCGATTTAAAAGATGCCAAAGGAAGTGGACGTCAACCATAGGCCGCCTGCCATCAGGAGAATTTAAAACGTGAAGAGGAAAAACCAGTTGTCAGTTGTTTTCCTACCTTGAGACAATAACACCTAATAATTTGTGAACATGGGAAGCAATGATATTAGGTATTCCTGAGTACTGGTGGGAATACCAATGGCCAGCCGCGTCATGACATAGAGTCACGTGGTGAGCTCGGATCTCAGCAAATGCACCCTCATGGCTTGGGTTGTGCTGGGCAGACTCCAAGCTCCTGAAGGTACCACGAAGATGCTCCAGATGTAGCCTGCCCCGTGTCCATCCTGGGACACACCTGAAGTTCAGGGAGATTCATGGCAGCTGCCTTAGAAAGGAAGCTTCTCCAGTGCAGGAGAAGCGGGGTGGGGAGGAACGCTGGAGCTGTGCCCAGCCAGCCACGGGATTGTAGCTATCTTGGCATTGAAGGGAGACCCATGTCACAGATGGGGGGACGAATTCTGTAATGCAAGCACTACAGCAAGCTAGGGGACAGCCACTTGCCCAGGTCTGCAACAGCAAGTTCTTTAAAAGTCTTCCCCAGGCAGCTCATACATATACTGAGCCTTAAAGGGTGGGTGGGAGCTCTTTGCAGAGAGAGATGGGGGATCAGTGGAACTTTCAGGCTGGAGAACCAGGGAGCAGAAAGCTGCTCGTGTGTAGGCATTTACCGCAGGGCTGCTGGGGCAGGGACATGAGATGCCATCTTCTGCAAAGCCCAGGCAGTCCATCCTGCATCTCTGACACCCCCATGCCTGGGTCCATGCCCACCTCCTCTGTAGGACAGTCCTCTCAGCCGTGTGCATTTGTCACTTGAATGACCAGAGAGGAAACTTTGCTCAGCACCATGTTGGTGGTGGTGGCCAAGAGAGCTCCCTGCAGAGCTCAGCATTGCAGACCCCCAGTCCCATGGATCTCCCCGTTTTTGAAGACGAGAGGTGCACACAGGCAGCGTGCCACTCAACAGTGTGTGTGCCTTTCTGCTGCTCGCTTCTCGAAATGCAACAGGAGGAGGGACTTTGGTTGGCAGAGCCCTTTGGTTTAGGAACTCTGGGTGTCCGGTGGCTCCTTCCTTTTAAATGCATCGTGCTTCGTCCAGGTGCCTGCACCCTCTGCACAGACATCCTGACCTTTAATTTTCCATGTGCTGCTGCAATCCAAGCTGTGTTTTCCATGATTTTGCTGTTGGGACAAAGCCCTGCGCTGGCTGGCCTCACCTATTTTGGGGTTTGGATGTGAGGTTCCCCAGCCTCATTGGGTCTGTCTCTAGAGAGATCACCAACGTGGCTTGGAATCTAGTTCCGAAAAGCAATCTTAAGGCAGCGACGGGAGACCTCCGTTGCCTGTTAATGCACATACAGTATCTTCCCGCTTTGGGAAATGTGCCTGGGATGATAGCCCCGAATGTATTTTTTGCATATACATAAAAGAAAGTCCCCAAGAGCATCCGTTTAAAAGGACCGATGGATTTTATCGACAATGTCAAATGCTTATCTAAGTGTCTTAGCATTCCCTCTCATTAACTGTGTCTTGATCTTACTTGCACAGTAGCACAGAAAGACGATGCTGTAGGAACAGAAGAGCAGGGAACCCTGTCTGATCCCTCATGGCCACATCCCCAGAACAGGAGCAGAGCCTCAACGTTACTGGCCAATTCTTGGCCTTATTTGAGAGAGACACATGGAGACTTTTTGCATCAGCTTTGTGCTTTCCACCAATATGATGGAGTCCCAGGGACGCCTGGGTAGCTCAGCTGGTTAAGGATCTGGTTGGGTTCCCATCATGATCCCAGGGTTCTAGGATCGAGTCGTGCACTGGGCTCCTTGCTCAGTGAGGAGCTTGATCCTCCCTCTCCCTCTTCTTTTGCCTCCCTCTCTCTCTCTCTCTCTCCAATAAATAAATAGTATCTTAAAAACAAACAAAACAAATAAAGGTGATGCAGCCCCAAAGTCAGCTCTTGGTCACAAAATTCTGGATCCTCTCAACTCGTGAGCGTCCACTCAAACTTCAGTGCTAGGTAGCAAGTTTATTGCTGTCGCCCAGAAGAAGCCTTTACTCATCCTGACCATCTGAAGTCCTCCGTGAATTCAGAAGAGCAATCCCAAATAAGAACCCATCATGGTAGCAACGCAGCTGTCTAGAGCCCATCTCCATATTTTATCTCCTTCTTTTACAACCAACACGGCTGAACCTTAGAGGTTGTGAAACATCCTGCCCCGGGCACAAAGACTCTGGAGATTCAGAGTAATGTCCTCGTCCTTCGTTTGCTTGGTGGGGTCCGCTTTGCAAACTACGCTGCTGGCTGATTCTGCCCATGACGATTCTCATGTTCCCTAGATAAATGTTTGTAGGTTCGAACAGCATCGCTGCTAAAACCCTCAAAGCAAGACTTCCCACACCAGCGGGCTCCTTTCTTCTCACTCAAAGCTCGACGTGGACAAAATGTTCAAAGTGTTTCAAACCATTAATTAGTAAGGTGCGTCCTTTGAAGAAGACAGAGAGAAGGCATTTCTGTATGAAGGTAGAGCGATCTTTGTCCTACAACAAAGTATACCCACCAAATGGTTATTCCATCTACACATACCCTAACGCATACCTTCAAGAAGGGACCTGCTGGACGGGATTTTATTTCGTGGGGGAGAGACAAACACGGCATCCTTTTAGATGTCCAACGGGGTCATGGTTGTGTTCCGATAACCCGCCCATGAAGCCAGCATGCTCCCAGGTGAACACTCACTCCTTTCAGATTGAAATAAACTGATTACCATTTATATTTGAAGAGTTTTGAGTAATTTGGGAGCCATTGGAGGGGAAAAAATGTGCATGATTCACAAAACCAAAATTTAAATGTATTGGAAGTTGGGTCTTGATTCAGTTGTGAACCACGGACCGTCACGGCACAAAGCCCAAACACATCCCATGCAAAGGAGGTCCAGGTTACAAAAACAGCTAAAATATCATCCTGTTCCCCCCGCCATGGCTACACCCCACCTCAAGGACTCCCAAGTGAAAAACCCCCATTGACAGTTTAATTTTCCAATCTCCTGGCTGAGATGAAAATGATTTCCCACCGCAAATTGCCTGCTGGAGCAACAATGAATGGCTTTTCAGGCTCACACGTTAACATTCCCACCTGAAGATTTGCTTCTAAAAGGTTATATTTTTCCTTCTTCGCTTTAAAGATTAAAATATCCTATTGAGCACAGAGTGGCTTTGAATTATGCAGCGGTGAGAAATGTGGAAATGAATTTGTTTATTGGAAACAATCTCTTAGAATTCACACATTTTGCCACCTTCGGGAGGGATGACGCCAACTTTTTGCTTCACACAACCAAGCAAGGAGGCATCCGTATCTACCTTCTGATGAGACTAAGGCTGTTGCACAGATTAAAATTTAATTTAATGAAAACGGACAGAAACGATAAATTACTTAGGAATGTGACTCCAAGTCTTAATCTCTTAATTGTCCATTCATGAGCATGTTTTCTATTTATTGTGCTTTTCTTTGAAGATATTACTGGATTTTGGCCCATTCTGCAAGATCTGACCCCTTGAAGAATGCGTAATTTACTCCAAAAATTTACCGAAGTTTAATGGTATTTCTGTGCAGAATTTTTTTCAAAAATTGCCTTTTTTATAAGTCCTATTGGATTAGAGTCCATCCAAATGAAGACATTTCAACATCATTATGTCTGCAAAGACCCTATTTCCAAATAAAATGGCACTCACAAAGACTGAGGGTTAGGACATCATAATATCTTTTTGGGCAGGAACATAATTCAACCCCCAACGCCTCCCCCCAAATTAGCATCTGTTGTCACACCTCTGTCATTAATACTCTTCTCATTACACATATATATTTTAATACATATTTATATATATTATATTCATCCATTCACGAAAAAACAAACTTGAGAATAACAATCTAACACATAAATGACCTCTAACAATATTCCTCAATATGGTTAGATGTCAGGGGAGAAAAACTTTATGGAAACCTCGTATTGTTTCCATAGATACAATCTGGAATCTATAGATCCATAGAGGATCAGAGGTTGGCTGAGGACAAAGGATACTGACAAAGTCTTATAAATTAGCAGCAAAAGATAAACAAATTGATTAACGCCAACAATGAATATACACACACACACAAATGTCAAGAGCATAAACTTATTCATCTCATTCCTTGCGGGTGGTGTTTGTTTGACGGGTTTCCATTTGGGATCATTTTGAGACTTCGCCAGAGGAACTCATAAATACGTTCAACGGGGTCAGTTCGTAAACAAGATCAGGACACGCAAAGAGGTTTATCTGGTGATTCATCCAATCCTCGGTTTTGGTTCCTTGCTAGAACCGAGGAGTGCTCCCTCATACAAATTTTGATGGAATGCCAGGGGCCTCTGGAAAGTGTGTTCTACTATATGCAGTTTTGGGGGACAATGAGGACACCCTGTTGGGAATTGAGGGTGCCAAGCCGGAAGGAGTTGAGATGCCCGTGCCCGTGATGGCTTGCTTGGCAACGTCAACTCCTGTCTCCCTTGCTTGTCTACAGTGACATGGATCCCTAAATAACCACATCAGAAAAGATGGACAGCTCAAAAGTTGTCACCTGCAGAAGCAATATTACTTCTCAGGGTATCTTCTGGACCATTCATGTTTTCCTTCTGCTTCCTGTTAATGAAGTTCATCCTTCGCATGGCTGGGTGCTGGTTTCCAAGAGCTCAGCTGTCTCCTTTCCTTCCAGGAGGGACATCCTGGTGTGGTAAGGTTCGGCTCTGCGCATCACAGATGGAAATCACATACGTCAGGATAGGGAAACTGTTCTCCACCCACCTGGACCCTGGATGGTTCTATCTCAGCAACTTCTACAAAACACCATGAAGTGATGTGGACAAAGACTCAGAGCAAGCTTTCCATGATATATCAACAAGAATGCAAGGTCAGGATGCATATGCAAACCAACTGTTCATTTTAATTTTTATTTCTTAAGATTTTCCTTGAGAGCGAGAGAGCAATGGATGGGCAGAAGAAGGGGAGAATCTCAAGCAGACTCCCTGCTGAGCACAGAGCCTGACCAGGGGCTTAGTCACAACCCTGAGATCATGACCTGAGCCAAAACCAAGAGTTGGATGCTTAACCAACTGAGCCCTTAGGCATCCCCTGCCCCTCTCCACTCTCACCCAAACCAGTGCCCAAACTCAGAGCTTTGGGCTGCTCGTCAAGACTATAGCACAACTGCCCAGATTCATGCCACCAATAAATATTATGTCCTGAAATGCATATCGATGTGCATCTCCCAGCTTGAAACTTGTGTGCAACTGCATGTTCACCAGTGACATTATGTATCTTGCCATCCTGCATCGTTGATTGATGTTTGATTGACCCATTCATTGATTGATTGAGAAAGCATCTGTTGAGTGCTTATGATGTACCAGGAATTGCAGATGAGAACATTCCCCCAATCTCATTCCTCTCTCATCTCTGGATAGCTCCTGGAATCTCATTCCCAAATATAAAGTCCTACACACCCCCCCAATCCTTTCCTTATTTATGCTGCCTTCTGGGTCCCAACACCCCTTGACATTCTCAATTTCCAAAATCTATGTGAAGTCACAGGTCCTCTTTGCTCAGCAATGGAAAAAAGCCTTCATGCTAGATCATTTAGTCTTCAGAGCTACAATGAGGGGGTGCTGTCTCATTGTAAATACATATAGGGACACCTGGATGGCTACATCAGTTAAGTGTCTGCCTTTGGCTCAGGTCATGCTTCCAGGGTCCTGAAATTGAGTCCCACATCAGGCTCCCTGCTCAGCAAGGAGTCTGCTTCTCCCTCTCCCTCTGCTGCTCCCCCTGATTGTCCTCTCTCACTCTCTCAAATAAAGAAATAAAATCTTTAAAAAATTCTATGAAAACAATAAGTGAAGAAGAAATTTAGACACAATGAAGAGCCAAGGAATAGTGACAAAGAATATTTGTAGCTGTGCTAATGCTCCTAAACGGCCCACACACCTGCTCAGGAGAGGCCCCTGACCCGGAGTCCATGTCATCAGGGGTCTCCTGCATGAGAAACAGAAGTCAATCAGTAAACACGTGGGGTTAATAAGGGACTCACGGGAGCTCTCTTCCAAGGCATCTAGGGCTCGCCTCTGGCAGAGAGTGAATGCAGCTTCAACTACCTGTTCCCACAATTAACACCTTTCATGACCCCAGAAACTTGCCCAAGTACTGACCCTAGTTCCTGAGCTCAAAGGAGACTTGTCCCAGTGCCCCCAAAGGTCTTCAGGGTACAGCCCTGCTGTTTATGAAGCAGACGCTCCTCTGAGGTGGGGACAAATGTGAGCTGCAGAGTTGCTTAGGTGAGTAGAAAACATGCATTAATTTCCCGAACCCTATCTCACAGGGGGAATGCAGAATGAGGGCCTACGAGACATGGCTAGCAGTGGCTTTCCCATGGGTAGAGAGTTTGGCCATCAACGTTTGGATAAGCACCTCCATAATGTCCTTGATTTTACCTCGAAGCCCAAAGCTGACAATATTTACTCCCGAAATCCTTGCAGAAGCAGCTTGCCAACTCCTGATGCAGAAGATTGTTGAATCAGAAGGATCATTCCCCAGCGCTGCCAAGCGTGCACTCCTCCCTGCTGCCCATTTCCCCAGTTATGCTGCTGGATGTTCTACGGATATACGTGCTGCTCCCAAAAGCTGGCGTGGCCACTGAGAAACACGTTATAATAAGCGTGATACAATATTTTTAGAAATCGTGTATACATAGATAGAGTTCTATACATTTGACACGTACGACACTGCAGGATGCGGCGTAATACCTATAAAATGATCCCAGTCTTTTAAAAAGTATATGTCATACCTGTGGTGGATACACGTGCATACTGTGTGTAACGATACATACATGCAGACATGTGCAATACATATGTGAATGCGTGCATAATGCTACATGTGTGTGTATGTGCACAAGGTCACATCATGATACATATGTGTGCTGCACAACGATACATATGTGAGGATTGTGTGTTGCTGCATGTGTAGGGTCGCATGATGATACATTGTGTATGGCATAATGATACACGTATGTGTACAATGCTACATGCATGTGTACATACACAGGGCTACACGATGATGCATGTGTGCTGCATAATGATACATATGTGAGTGCGTGCATGATGCATGCATGTGTGCATACATAAGGCTACATGATGATGCATGTGTGC
>ML103114.1:18716-38716 GCA_003697995.1 Taxidea taxus jeffersonii
TGCATGCATGTGTGCATACATAAGGCTACATGATGATGCATGTGTGCTGCATAATGATACACATATGCATATGTGCACAGTGATAGATATGTGAATACATGTATAATGATACATATATGAACATATGCAGGATGATACATGTATGGATATGTGTATAAGGCCACATATATATGTATGTGTTTAATGATGCATACATGTATCAAACTGTATATGATGATTTTAATGTTTTTAAATAAATTACATATACTATATATTCAAGTATGCATTATTTACACATAATATGTGATATATATTACATGTTATAATATAGGTATATTATATTATACATAAATATACAATATGCATTGTATATACATATATTTATGTAAATATGCAATGTATATATTTACTACACTACTAATATCCGTATATATACATATATATACATTACATTAGGATTTTGATTATCGTTCCTTATTTTACCCACCAGGTCAATGCTCAATGGCAGATTAAATTTCGTTTTGCGGGATGCCTGGGTGGCTCAGTTGGTTAAGCGGCTGCCTTCGGCTCAGATCATGATCCCAGCGTCCTGGGATCGAGTCCCACATGGGGCTCCTTGCTCGACAGGGAGCCTGCTTCTTCCTCTGCCTCTGCCTGCCTCTCTAGTCTGCCTGTGCTCACTCCCTCTCTCTCTAACTAATAAATAAATAAAATCTCAAAAAAATATTTCATTTTGCAAACATAGATCAGAAGTCCTAATTTTTTTTTTAAGATTTTATTTATTTGACACAGAGAGAGAGAGAGATCACAAGTAGGCAGAGCAGAGAGGCAGGCAGAGAGAGAGCGGGGGGAAGCAGGCTCCTCACTGAGCAGAGAGCCCAATGCGGGACTCGATCCCAGGACCCTGAGATCATGACCTGAGCCAAAGGCAGAGGCTTAACCCACTGAGCCACCCAGGTGCCCCCAGAATTCCTAAAGTTACTTAAACAATTTAGGTTATAAGATTTAATAGGTAGGAATAAGGATTTGCGTTCTATCTTTATCATCTAGTAGATTTTTACATACTTTAGGAAAAAAACAACTTTTTTGAAAATATGAAACATATATTAATAATTTGGCATTTTCTGGAACACCCAGGGGGCTCAGTTGCTGAGGCATCTGCCTTTGGCTCAGGTCATGGTCCCAGGGTCCTGGGTTCAAGTCCCACACTGCACTTCCTGCTCAGTGGAGGGAGCTTGCTTCTCTCTCTCCCTCTGCTGCTCCCCCTGATTGTGCTCTTTCTCCCTCTCTGTCAAATAAATAGAATCTTTAAGAAAATAATTTGGTATTTTCTGTGTATCTTAATTTATACAGTTTTCACACAATTACATTTCATTCTTAAGCCCTTTAGAACACGGTCAAATAAGGAATGTTTAATTACTATGAATGGACACGTAAAGCCTGAAAGCCAACAGACATACAATCCCAATGTCCTCTAATTCACTATATTCAAGTTTTAAACATTTTCATTACTTTTTAATGTATACTGAAGCAAGATGAGACACATAAAAGTCTCTAATTTAAGAACAAGAAATACATTTATGGATCTCTGTGTAAAGCCAAGTACTGAAGCAATTCTGCTTTTCTTAGTGGAAGGTGATTTTCAACATAAACGTTTTCATTGCCTTTTTTTCTGAATAAAACTGACCAAGCAGGTGCAGGGAAACTTGGGAAGTCTCCCATACTGATAAGGTCTCTGGCCACTCCCTGTGGGTGAGCATTTATCTGTGAAGCAACGTCTTGGAACACCATGTCGTGATTCTTTTTAAGATTTTATATATTTATTTGTCAGAGAGAGCGAGAGAAAGGGCAGCAGGCAGAGCGAGAAGCACACTCCCCGCTGAGCAGGACTCGGTCCCAGGACTCCGGGATCATGACCTGAGCTGAAAGCAGACGCTTAACCAACTGGGCGCCCATGTGCACCATTAATTCCCCATAGATCATTTTAATCAGTTACAGCTTGGAGAGGCAAAGGCATGGAATGTTTTCCAGTATCCTGCCATCTTTCTCTTGATCTAAGACATTGTGCAAGCTTGGCCTTCCTTAAGATTTCTACTGGAGGATAAGTCAGTCCCCATCTCCTGCTGTCCCAAGGAGGAAAAGTCTTGAGTTTCCCTCCATGTCAGTCATTTCATGTTCGGAGTCAGGTGGGCTGACTCCTAATCTGACCTTGGTCATGGTCCTTGGCCATTGATGACTCTTGGTCATCACTGACTCACAGGAATGCACTGGGCTCAATCTCACAACCCCGAGATCATGACCTGAACCAAAATCCAGGGTTAGATGCTTAACAGACTGAGCCACCCAGGTGCCCCTAAGTTCTTTTTAATTAAAAAACCATTTTCCCTGGAATTAGTGGTGATAGTTGCACAGCATTGTGATTGGACTTAAAGCCACTGAATTGTCCATTCTAAAGTGTCTATTTTACCATGTTAACAAATAAACACAGAAGTAAATGTCTTAATCATTAAAATCACTTATGTATTTTCATAATTACAATCCTGTAATTGTATAAGCTTCCTATTACACAAGTATTTTCTGATCTATACACTATTATGTACAAAATATATTTTAATTAATATGTTCATGAAATGATCAAATCAGTGAAATAATAAAATGACAGTACTATTAATAGTAAGTGAAATATTAAAACTAATTCAGATGAAAGCATTAACATCATTAAATAAGTAGTAAATAACTGGTATTGAGTAATTAAAATTAATTATACTGATTGAAATATTATTGATCATTTAAATGAATTCAGACAAGTATTCCTGCCTTTCGGATTTCTGATTCAGGAACTCAGTACGACCCAAGGAACGCCAGTGAAAATAGGGAAGAGAGCTCCCAAATACCCAACTGAGAAATTGCCTACTGAGTAAAAAGCTCCCCCAAGGGATACTTTTGTATGTTTGTTTTGTTTTTTTTTATGGAAAATACACAGAACTTTCCCGAGAGCCCCCAGACCTTGCTTCACTGATGTAACCACTACTCAGTGTGCAGAGCACACCCCATCTCTCACACACACACCTCAAATCAGCCGTCTGGTGTTGCTCATCTGTGACCCTTATAATTTTTAAGAAACTCAAGTGTTGTTGTTGTTGTTGTTATTGTTGTTTTGTAATTTTATTTTATTTGTTTTTCAGTGTTCCAGGATTCATTGTTTGTGCACCACACCCCGTGCTCCATGCAATTCGTGCCCTCCTTAATACCCACCACCAGGCTCCCCCAACCTCTCACCCCCTCCCCTCCAAAACCCTCAGTTGGTTTCTCAGAGTCCACAGTCTCTCATGGTTCCTCTCCCCCTCCAATTTCCCCCAACTCCCTTCTCCTCTCCGTCTCCCCATGTCCTCCGTGTTATTCCTTATGCTCCACAAGTAAGTGAGACCATATGATAATTGACTCTCTCTGCTTGACTTATTTCACTCAGCATAATCTCCTCCAGTCCCGTCCATGTTGATACAAAAGTTGGGTATTCATCCTTTCTGATGGAGGCATCATACTCCATAGTGTATATGGACCACATCTTCCTTTTCCATTCATCCGTTGAAGGGCATCTTGGTTCTTTCCACACTTTGGCGACCATGGCTATTGCTGCTATGAATGTTGAGGTCCAGATGGCCCTTCTTTTCACTCCATCTGTATCTTTGGGATAAATACCCAGTAGTGCAATTGCAGGGTCATAGGGAAGCTCTATTTTTAAAGAAACTCAAATTTTAAGACTCAAGCACACACATCTGCTGGACCTCCTGAATCTACCTCCCAAACCACCAAAAAGACATTAAACCATTGGTGTTTGGATTTGTGAATTAGCATGTGCCAGATACTTGGAGTCTCCTAGTAATGGAAGAAACTAAGGCACATCCAGCCTCTTTTCCAAAGAAGGTGGCTTTTCTTGGAAGAAGAACAGAGAGGAGACAGGGACACATGTTTTATAAAGTAGTCACCAGTGGCGTTGGGGGGCCTGGTCATTATACACCCTGTATTATCTCATTTAACTCTGTGCAAAGTCCTACAAGTGCTCTATGGAGACCCTGAGGAGAGGGAAATGTGGTACCCCAAGCACTCAGTGATCAAGGTGCAGAGCTGAGATGAGGGATCCCACCCTTCCCTCTCCCTTCTCCAGACCTCTTGGGGAAGCCACACTGAAAGTGAGGAAGAGGACTAATTGGTGTTAGAATATCTGCTAGAAATAGCTCTTACCAATTTGCACATAGGACATATGGAAGAAGATCATCTTAGGATCCCAGATGAACTCATCTCTATGGCCGACGACACAAAAGGAGGACACCCGTGTTCCCAGAGTCAGCTCTTCCTCTTAGGACAGTGTTAAAATAATGCTAAGGTACCTTAAAAAGCTATTGCCCCCCAAATAATAAGTAAAACAAAAAAAAGAAGGGGGCACCTGGGTAGCTCAGTCCATTGAGCATCTAACTCTTGATTTTGGCTCAAGTCATGATCTCAAGGTCCTGGGATGAAGCTCTGTGTCAGGCTCTGTGCTCAGCAGGGATCCTCCTTCTCCCTCTTCCTCTGCCTGCTCCCCCTGCTTGTGTGGGCGCTCTCTCTGAAATAAATAAGTATGCTTGGTTGACTTGGTCAATAAAGCATCAGCCTTGGGCTCAGGTCATGTCCTGGGATCGAGCCCTGTCTCAGGCTCTTTGTTCAGTGGGGAGCTTGCTTCTCCCTCTGCCTGCTGCTCCCCCTGCTCCTGCTGTCTCTCTCTCTCTCTCTCTCACAATTATATAAAATCTTTTAAAAATTAAATAAATAAAACAAAATAAATAAGTAAATCTAAAAAAAAAAAAAAAAAAAGCTACTGGCCCCGTGATACCCAAATAGGATCTGTGAGTATATAGTTTGCCTTTTCACATTCATAAATCATGATTTTTGAAAGTGACATTTAAGAAATGTTAATGAAGGGGCTCCTGGGTGGCTCATTCAGTTAAGCAACTGCCTTCAGCTTGGGTCATGGGTTCGAGTCCTGAATTGGGTTCCCTGCTCAGCAGGAAGTCTGCTTCTCCCTCTGACCTCTCCCCACTCATGCCCTTTCTCATTCTCTCTCTCTCAAATAAATAATAAAAATATAATCTTGTTTTAAAGAAATGTTAATGAAACCCCCTGTACTATTGCTTTTCCCATTTATATAGCTCATGCTTTCAGTGCCTTATCTAAAACACCTTTGCCTAAATGAAGGTCACAGTTTTTGTTTTTTTGTTTTTTTTTTCTCTATGTTTGCTCACAGAAGGTTTGTATTTTGGGGTTTTACAAGTAGACCCATGGTCCCTTCTTAAGTAGTTCTCATCTATGGTGAGAGTTATTTTTTGTTTTTTGCATCCATTTAAGGGTTGCAAAGAATAAGGGAGAGAAACAGCTGCAGGAGAGCAAATGACACCTGTCAATCAAACATGGAGTAAAGAAGAACCCTAGGTTTGGGGACTTGGTAAATCCGGGTGCTTTGAGGAACCTAAATGCAAATGTGCAGATTGTGAGCAGACCCCGACTGGACTTTGTGGGAGAAGATGCGGTTGTATTTCTAAATATTGATTCACTAAAGAAAAATGCATTGACATGAAAGAAAGAAGAGGATCTCTCCCAGAATAGAAGAACCTCAAGGACTCATTACATGACAAGGCCAGAAGAACAAGAACAACAAAAATGCAAAGAAAGTAGCCTGCATGCCAGGAGAAAGTGAAGAGGTGGATTTTTCAGGGAATCCAAGAGAAATGTTCATTCCAAGAACAAAATAGTCATCCACAGATTTGATGCTGCTGAAAAACCAAGATGCTTGATATCCACCCTTTTTTATAATCGTTTTAACTTTATTAACAGAGTGCAGTAGGTTGGGGGTAGCCCAAGGCCACCTTGCTTTTTAGGGAGATTCTTAAAGACATAAAAATAATACAACATGAGAGTTAGGTACAGAGAAAAAGTCTACCCCAAATTCAGGTAGCACCTCTCACGAGAAAGATGCCTCAGTCCTTTCCAAAAGATATATCTGTGTGTTTTCAGTCAAATAAAAATGTTTATGGTATGTTTACCCATGTTTAAGGATGTCCCATCCTTTCCTTAAACTGACATTTTTTGATGAACAGACTTTCAGAGTCGAGAGCATCTCCGTGTAACATCATTTCCCACTGCCCCAATCAACACATTTAATGTTTCTAATGGGACACTAGTCACCCCTGTCCCAGTTTATTCTGACAGGAATCTCATTCATCGATTCGCCACTGGTGGTTACATGACGGACCCCACGCTATCCCATCCTAATGGAACACTCGTCAACCCATGTCCCAGTTCACCCTATCAGGAACCTCGTTCATCAGTTGGCCAGTGGTGGTTGCATGGCTGAACCCCACACTGTCCCATCCTAATGGGACACTAGTCACCCCATGTCCAAGTTCATCCTATCAGGAATCTCGTTCATCAGTTCACCAATGGTGGTTGCATGGTGGCACCCCACACTGTCCCATCCTAATGGGACACTAGTCACCCCATGTCCCAGTTCATCCTATCGGGAATCTCATTCATCAGTTGGCCAGTGGTGGTTGCATGGTGGAACCCCACACTGTCCCATCTTAATGGCAGTAGTTACCCCATGTCCTAGTTGACCCTGATGGGAATCTCGTTCATTGATTCGCCAGTGATGGCTGCATGGTGGCACCCATCCTAACTGACAGCTGCAAACATTTACCTAATTTGGAACGGCCCCATGTCTTCCCTCTTGGGTGTCATGCAAGCCCTACATCCTTGAAGCTTCCCCGTTAATTATGGGCTTAACTCATTTGGTCCCTCCCTGGAGCTCTTGGTATGTTTTTGATTTCTACACGTTACTTAACACGTACTATTCTTTGTTTATTTTCACTCTTTCTGTATTGATTTCACCAATTTCTGTCTCTGCCCTAGAACCAAAATGCTGTTTGCCATGAATAAATACCCCATAACTCTGATACATCCACCATAGTGGGAAGGCGAGTGCCCTGGGCACAGGACCTGCTCCACAATCCATCCGTTCCAGCAAAAGGCTGGAAACAATCATCGCATTCTCTGCCTGATTATCCACTGAGATGGTTCTATTCTCGTTAACATCCCAATTTGCGGGGTCTGCTTTTCCAGGATCCTGGAGCTCTGCTGAGCAGGATTTAGGAATGTAGAGATGCTGCAGAATTAGAGGGGAGAAAATGTTCTCTGGTTTCCAAGACTCCAGGTCTCTCCCTCAAAAATAATAAAAATATGTATATAAAAAATAAAGACCAGGATTCCCAAAAGGGAGTTCTTCATAGGACTGGGATTCCGGTGTAATCAGCTGCATCTGGACTCATTCCCTGTCCATGTCACCAATAGCTCCTAGCACCATATCCCCCACAAATGTACCATTGATGCTCGGATTCCCCCATCCCTAGATTAGCTATGATGTTCTTCTTCAATATCTTTACTGTTTTCCATCAGAGGCTTTCCCAGCACCCAGGAGCTGAGTATGTGTGTGGCATCCTATGGAGGCAGTAGTAGTCTCAAGGGCAAAATGGTCCAGTTTTATGTCACTGCAAAGGACACGCAAAGTATCATAGATTCGTTTCATCCCATTTAGAATTTTCTATTGCTTTTCTCCACATTTATCAATTTACCTGTCCACATATTCATACCATTGATCTCATTACAGTGACTTTCATTGGAGTTGGTTAAGCTTTTCTGATCCCACAATAATATATTGTTTTATATTGTATTATTGTGGATATATATTATAGTGGATCAGAAAAGCTTATCCAACCCCAATAAAAACAGGAAAACAAGGGGGTGAATTACTGTATAGGTGAACTGGAGTGGGTAGGTAAGGTCCCCATTTTCCAGAATTCATTTGCCTGGGAAACAAAGTGGGTTGCACATTTTAGGGGACAGAGGGAATAATAGACAATCCATTGGAAGTCACAAAACAAGATATTCCACAGCTATCTCAGTTTACTTTGATTGTACATTGAATGAAAAAATGGTTTTAAAAATGCAATCTTTGGGCCATTCACACATCTGCGGTATTAATAAGCTCTGAAATTTATTTTGCTCGCATATAATGCAAAGTAATCCATCCTTTTAAGTTCATTGAGGTCCTCCTCTCTTCCAATACTTTGAATATATTGCAAAAACCTACCACAATTTCTGTATGATGTCCAAGAAATGTATTTAGGTGCTTAAAATATTCACGTGGCTATTTTGTTTTCATCCCTGCTTCCCCCATGAAATTGCCTATGTAATCAGCTCGTTAAGAAAGTGCATGCCAAAAACATCCCAGGAAACACAATTACTATCCAATTTGTCATCATTAATTGTCAGGAAAGACTGAATCATCCAGACGCCTTGGCCCTCTGGAGCTCTTGGAAAGTGACTCCAAGATAGAATAATTTCATCGTAGCCACCTGACAATGTCCGAAACCCACTTGTTTTCAATGATAACAACACAATAACAAAGTAGATGTTATTTAACCTTGGGGATAGTCCCGTGGAGCCGAAGTCTGGAATCGGGTGCTGTGTTAATACCTTCCGCATCCTTGCAAATGTTTTGCAAATGTCTAAGCTTACCTTTTCTTTTTATCCATGTACTTATTTAGGCCTGTGTACATGGAGGGTTTTATCATCCTGAGCAAAACGGGTTTATTCAACTTAGCTTTGATACCTGAATCCAGTGGGCGACTCCTGAAAAACATCCGCCCCACTATGACATCTGGATTTTCCCAAACCCTGCTCAGTTCCTATTAATAGCGTTTCCCACCAAGTTTTCAGATGCATGGAAACTCGGAACCAGCAAAGTGAGCTTTGCTGTTTGTAAGAATGGTTTACACAACCAGATCGGAGGACGATTTAATAATCATCCTCTTCCCCTTTTTCTCTGCTCCTTCCCCTTTTCCTCTGGATGATGTTTGCCTCTGGGAGCTCGGATGGTGAAATCTGTCCCTCGTCATGGTGGCCAAACCAAGCAAAACTTTCTGTGTATGTTGTGTTTCTGAAAAGACAACATGGCATGAGTGAGGGGTCAGATGGTCCCCTTTCCCAGGGGATACATGTTCAGTAACACCTTGGCAAGAACAGAAGAGATACCTTGTTTCCACACAGTGGCAAGAACAAAAGAGATACAATGTTTCCACACAGTGACACTTTGAATCCTGACTGGCAGCTTTCGTGTATCCATCTGGAACTAACCCACCATGATATTCCATCCCCAACAGAGGGAGCGGACCTTGCAATTGCTGGAAAACATACCTAGTGAGTTGTCTTGATAAACGGGGTCAAATTGGAAATGCACGCAGGTACAGAAATCGATCATTTTCGAGAAGGAGAGCAATCTGCTTCTTTGCACCATGCCTATGCAACATTCGGGGTTCCTGTGTCTTCATTTTCTGGGACGGGGCCAGGTCCCCCATTGGTGGGGGTATGTGACTCAGTCAGGCCTTCGGCCTTCAAGGCAGCATGCGCAGTGTGCACTCACTAGGCACGTCCATCAACTATTAATGCAAGAAGTTTGGGAACAAGCGACAGGCGTCGCTGGGGTAATTTGTCAATGATACATTGCAAATTATGGTGTTACTGGGCTCATATCTTGAGCGGGCCCATCTCCAGCACGCCGTTCTGGCCATCACCAGTGTTGTTGGAGTTCACATTAGAGCCGAGGCGATGGTCATGCATAATGCACCGGGGTCCAGCGTGATCACATCCACGGTGAGCTCTCCCTGCTGACTCTCTCTGCAAGCAGCAATGTGGGAGCTGTGGGTTGAATTTTAAGAGCACTGGCAGACCTCTCTGGGCCTCTGCTTGTCCAAAGGCACCGGCTTCTCGTTTATGCTCCTCTCAGGGGCTGTTCTTCCACATTTCAGCTCCAAAGGTAGATTCTGGGATCCCCCTTCATCACGGCCGACCGCTGACCCAAAAGCTTCCAGGGACAACCCCCAAGCTCCACTTTCGGAGTTTAAAGCCAATCGATCCCCCAAATAATATTTTCCTGACCTCTATCCAAGTGATTGCGTCCCCTTAAGGGCAACAGCTTTATTGGTTGTGAAGCATTCTCCGTGTTCTTCCTATTATTTTGTTCTGCGCCTAGAACTTGTTTCCATATTACCTGAGTTCCCTATATTTCAACTCCCTCATGCTGCCTCCTTCGGAAAGAGGAAAAGCAGAGTAAAATCACGCAAGAACTTTTGCATTACATTTTTTAAAAACGTGTTGTTTTAGGATATTGACAATGTTTTGCTACTATTACCTCTACCTGGCTCCGACATATTTTCATTGAGCATCATGTGCTTAGGGCTTGGGCACGTGGTCACAGGTGTCAGAAATTCGCTCCCCCTTATGGCTGAACGATGCTCCCTCGTGTGCCCAAGACCACATTTGGTTCATCCATTCGTCCGCACACAGACAATGGGATGGTTTCTAGCTTTCCGTCATCATGACCGTTGCTGCTGCCCTAGAGCGTCAACGTCTAAGCAGGGAGTGGGTTCCCGTTCTCAGTTCTTTCTGGGCGCAAGCAGCAGTGGGGCCGCTGGGTTATATTGCCATGATATGTTTAACTTTTCAGGGAAAGGCTAAACTATTTTCCACAGCAGCTCATCCACTGTACATCTCCACCAACGGTGTCCCGGAACCCCAATTTCTCCACCCTTGGAAACACTTGCTGCTTTCCACTTTACTGTTTATTGCCATCTGCAGGAAGGGGAGCGGCATGGTCAGGGGGACATTGTTCAATGTAATGATTTACAACACTGTTGTTATAAATCCGTTTTATCTTAATGTATCCTACAATAGTCTTGCTGTTCTTGGATTTTATTTATTTACTTTTTTAAAAAAGATTTTATTTATTTATTTGACAGAGAGAGCAGGCACATGCAGGGGGGAAGGGGCAGAGGGAGAGGGAGAATTAGACTTCCTGCTGAGCAGGGAGCCCGATGACTTGATCCCAGGACCTTGATCCCAGACTTGATCCCAGGACCCTGAGATCATGACCTGAGCTGAGGGCACATGCTTAACTGCCTAAGCCACTCAGGTGTCCCTATTTATTTACTTAAAAAACTATATTTATTTATTTGACACAGAGAGAGAGAGCTCAAGCAGGGGGAGAGTCAGAGGGACAGTGAGAGGCAGATACCCCACGGAGCAGAGAGCCCACTGGGCTCCATCTCAGGACCCTGGGATCATGATCTGAGCTAAAGGCAGATGCTTAACCCACTAAGCCACCAGGTGCCCTTCTTTATTTACATTTTAAAAAGATTTTATTTTAAGTCATCTCTACACCCGACATAAGGCTTAAAAATCACAACCCTGAGATCAAAACTTGCACACTCCACCCATTAGGCCAGCCAAGCACTCCGGATTTTTTTTTTTTAATTGCGATAAACAAATTATCTTAAAGTATATGACTCGTCGGCTTTGCAAAAAGACTATCCCTTTGCAAACGAGAAAAACTGGAATCAGAAACCCAGTTGCTGGGGCCGCCCAAGGAGACCTGTTTCCGGCCAGAGAGCAGGTCAGCAGAGCAAATCTGGGAGCTTCTATCAGAAATGCAAATGTGACCACCGCTTTTTGAAAACCATTTTGCAAGAACCAATGCCCTCTATATGACCCCACTGAAAAGCTCACAGGATGTTGTCCACTTGCAAGGATCCTCAACCAACCACTTTATTTTGTAGCACAGGCTATTTCGTAAAATGCAACTTTTTGTCAAAATACACAGGGGCCAAAATGACTTAGGCATGTATTGCAGTGATTTCACTGTTAGATCTTATTTCCTTCTTCTATGCACCTATGATGATCTCAGCCCCTTCCTAATTTTTGACTTCAGCTAAGTGACTTCAAACCTTTCTGGTTAATGCGGACAAAATGGTAAAATATTTCAACTACAGAGTTTTGCTGACTCGGGGAACCTTACGTGGTTTGTTTTATAGAACTTATTTCCAGAGATAATATGTCCCCGTGACCACCTTGAAAACAGAAGTCATAAAAAGGTCATTTAATTCAGATCTCCAAGCAGCCTGCAGGCTGGAGAAGTGTATTTTCAACATTACCAAACCCAGTGTGGCCGAGAAAATGCACATCTTCTTTACCCCTGGATTGGAGGTTACAGCCTTGGGCCAGCCATCTTTTTCAGCCCGTTTCTTCCTATTAACACGCCCACTAAAAATGTGGGCCCGCATTCCGCAAGGCCTTTATGCTTCTCCTTAAATCATGCTCAGCTCTCTCCTGCGGGCTGCATAAGTTCCATTTCTCCTCTCCGTGATATTCGACTCCTCAAATGCCAGATTTTCAGCTTGAATCGAAATCGTCCTCATAGGCACCGGACACCCCGTCTTACAAAACGGCAGAACGGTGCCTAGCGTTAAAGAATATTCGTTTTTAAAATCACGGTATAATCTTTCACCTTGATCGAACGCTCCCTGCACTCCCGCCACGGCTTGTCATCAAGACATGCCGCCACCTGTTGAGTTTGCGGGTGGGTGTGGGGAAGAGCCCCAGTTTTTCATGCCCCATCACGAGCTCACCTTTTGAGAAATCAGTCTCGGCTTGAGGAATCAATGAAATCCTCCCGCCAAAGACTTCAACAATCGTGTTCTCATTTTCTTCCTTTATTTGCCTAAATCCCTCCTCATGTTTTCTTTGTTTTTTGTTTGACTCGTCACTGGTTCCCCGAGTGCAAGGCTTAATCCTGGGGATTTCATTCTTTTTTTGATTCCTAATAAATGTTTCAGACCGCCAATATTTCCCAGAATACTAGGTTAGCCTCATGACAGAGCTTTTGATGTGCACGTCTCTCTTGTTTTTGTCCCTAATTGGCCAAAATTGTAACCACAGTTCTGACGGTAAATCTGAACAGTATTTGAGACGGCGCTACGAACGTCCCAAGCATAGAGAGTTTTATTTTCTTCTGATATTGAAAATATATCATTTCATTGCATTATCATTGGTGGCATTTAGTTTTGTTTTGTTTTTTTGAAGCGGGTTCGGAATACGCTGAGGTTCCTCTGGGTTAATGCATGGCACAACTCATGGTAATTGGTCGAATGTCTCTGTTTTCGTGCTATTTCTTCAAGACCACAACAGTAAAGGGAGGTGCCTAATATTTTCCCTTTTCTGTGTTAATGGTTCAAGCTGAAGGCAATGAGCCTTCATTTTATCTTATTTTGGGAGGAGCTTTTGACCCAATGATCAATAAATAAATAGGCATGGATCCCCCAAGATTTCTAAATGGACAATTTTCCTCTTTTTTTTTTTTTTTTTATTTTTCTTTTTGCTGTGTTCTTACCAATTTCTACCAAAAGTCTGCCTTGGGGGTACCATTTTCCAATTCATAAATGTTTAGAAGACGTGAAGCTTGAAGATATTTTTATATTCTTTTTTTTAAAATATATTTTATTTACTTATTTGAGAGAGAGACAGTGGGAGCCCAAGCAGGGGGAGCCCCAGAGGGAGAGGGAGATGCAGGTTCCCTGCAGAGATCCCAGAACCTTGGGTTCATGACCTGAGCAGAAGGCAGATGCTTAACCCACCGAGCCCTCCAGGAGCCCCTTGAGGAAGATTTTTTTGTAGAGACACCATCGCATTGACATCTGCATTCAGAAATTGGCAGCCGAGCAAGAAGCCTGGAAGGCTTTTTCCCTCCAAACTGGAGGTCGGACACTCACCTAACACTGTCTGCGTGGGGACACCCGGTTTTCATTTGTGGTTTCTGCAGACCATTTAGTGCAACCTTTAATTTAACCGTACATATAATGTGTATACATAGTATAACGACTCTGCTTATGTTACTCTAACATATGGCATATTTCCTTCGTGTCTATTATACTAATGCATTCTACTCTGTATACACATCTGCACATTCAACCATGGGACCATGCACTGGTGTGACACGAACTCACAAAAAAGGTCATTTTTCTACTTTGGACCCAAATTCCATTTTTTTTTTCTTGAAACGTTAAGAGGCGCCCCTGCTTTACATCCTTGAATTCACTGTACTCTGTGTCTCCCACTTGCAAAAGGATTTGCAATGCACGGCTCAGGGCTTGGCACCCTGGGGGGACATTTCCACAAATATCGACACACTTCAAGGTGACTTATATTCGAAACGACCTGTCCCTGACCTGTCATCCCTTCCTCTGTCTTTGATTCATTCATGGAAAGGAACATTTTCCCCATAAAATTTGTTCAGATTTTTTTTTTTAAAGACACACTGCCTGCACTGTAAGATGTATCCAGTCTGCGTCTTTTGTGCAAATGCATAGACATGTCCCCACATGCAGCACCGAGATATACCATCTTTTCATGCCCCCACAGAGTCCATTTCCACACTTTGAGGTCAGCCCCTCCCTATACCTCCAGTCCTGACCCGAGTGTCTTCCCTATAGTGTTGCCTTCTCCTGAATGTCTAGCATATGGGTTCATATATTTTGCAGCCTTTGGATGTTGGCTTTTCTCACTCAGGATAATACATCGGAGATGCATCCGTATTGTTGCATGTGTCCCCCAGGACTTTGTCACCTTGTCCCATTCCATTGCATGAAAACATCGCATCTCCTCTGTCCATTGCCCAGCTGAGGGGCAGCTGCATTGGTGCCAGATTTTGCTGACTCAAAAAAAACAAAAAAAAACACAGTAAACAGTATGCGAAGATGTTAGCATCTCCCTGGGATAGACGTTGAACATCTGGAGAACAGAGTCACATGTGAACCTTCTAATTTCTATCAACTGTTTATGTGTTGTAAACTTTCCTACAGATACAGTAGCTTGTAGTATAGTTCAGAATACCAACACCTCTAAACATGTAACAACGTTTAAAAAAAAATGACTCTGGGAGCACCTGGTTGGCTCAGAAGAGTGTGCAGCCCTAGGTCTCAGGGTTGTAAGTTTGAGCCCCACGATGGAGGCAGCAACTACTTAAAAATCTTTTTTTTCTTTTTTTGCAACTACTTAAAAATCTTTAAAAAAATAAAATTAAAAGTAAAGATAAAAATAAATGAATGAATGAATGAATGAATGCATGCCTCTGTATCTGATCAGAAGAATCTTTAGTTAATACAGAGGAACAATAAATGTAGGATGGTACTTATCTATATTTTACCTAATTATTCCTTTCAAAATGTGTTCTGCTCTCTCAAGGATTGGACAGAATGGGAAATAAAAATATTCCCAGGTCGCCACAGGCATTTCTTATTCATATTCAACTGAAAGAATAAATCCTATGCAATCATTTTTAGGGCACAGGGAGGTTGGTTAAAATGTTTAATAGACTTTAGTCATAGGAAAATGAATATACTATATATATAATATATTAAACATATACTAAGTGTGTGTTTTATCCATATTATACTATATGTACCACACATATTAAATAGTAGTATGTTAGTATATATCCAGCATATATAGTAGTATAATATAACAATTATACATAATGATGCGTGTACTATAATTATTATATATTATGTTATGTTATATATAATTATTATATATCACAGTAGGTACGTGTGCTACGTCAGATACGTATAATGATTCTTCAAGCACTGGCTAAATGTAAGTATAGTTTATTTTTATACTATTTGTAACATATAAATATATATAATATATATTGCATAATACAGTGATGTACACTGTACATACTACATAAATACACTTTATAGACACTATAAATGTGTACCAGATAGGTGCATATGCTAATCATTCTTTCCATCACTTGCTACACCATTCTAATCAATCTAAATCATTCTAAATCAATCACTTGGTAAATTATTCACTAGCTAACCTCGTCCTCCTACACGCACTGTGGCAGCGAGCTGTCCACGTCTAGCTTGCAGAAAATATGCCGTCTCGGAAAACATTTTGACAGCTCTATCAAGAGCCTTTTAGGAGAACGTTTAAAAATCACAAAAAGGTTTCAGTGGCGTTTCTGGTTCTCTGTCCTCGTTAGCAACTTTGTAGAAGGTGGATCCATATATCCAATGGCAGACGTTAACCCCGAGGTCAGTCCAAGACCTCTGCAAATCTATGGAAAATGTGGTGCTTTCAGGAGACCAGTTGGGTTCAGAGAAGTTCAGCGATAGCTAAATAGAAACTGTACGGCTCACTACCGTTTAAATTAGACACAGAAATAGGGCTGAAGTATTTTCTAGGTCTTGGAGCTGTTTAAACCTTGCATACTACTTGCAAATCATGGATCTGATGAGGGACTTACGCCCAAAATATATTCTAATACTCGCATACTATAATCTAGGGGGAACATCTTTTATTTTTCTCTTCACATTCATTTTTATTCGATAAATGACTGCTAGTGGAATACAGTTTTAAATTTTATGCATAAACATAGAATGACATGGGACACAAAGGCAGAAGAAAAAGATTAAATTTCCTTACTGCCTACAGTCTCCTGCAAGTCCTTGAAACAGGAAGAGGGATCTTCCTCTAGGGACTCAGCGCCTCGGTGCTGACACTTTGCTGAGGGCTAAAAACAATCCTAGCACGACCCCCAGAATCCTATAAGTCTACTTTAGGTTATAAAAATTCCTCTGGAAACTTCCTGTATCTCTAAACCCCCGAAGCTGTATGTCAGCAATCATTCCTCAAGCATACGGCCCACAGATAGACATCTCAAGGCTCTCATAACTAGGGCTTTATTAGATGGTGATAAAGACGCTCAAGGTCCTGGAAACCTTGCTTCCAAAATTCCTTGGAGACTTAGGCTATCCCTGACCCCATCCCACGTTGAAAGGATATCATGAGCCCCTCCTCATGACCCTGGTGCAGGTCTTTCTGCCCACGGGTCCTGCCCTCCTCTTTCTGCCCATGGATCCTGTCCCCATGCTTTAATAAAACCACCTTTTTTGCAACAAAGATGTCTCAAGGATTCTTTCCTGGCCACCCGCATGGAATCCTAACGTGTTTCCTACATCATCTAAGACCCCTTATTAGAGAAATTGTATGTGCTGACGAATATTTGTCATGTTTGTATCTGTAGGTTGAAATATTAGGGGTTGGAAAATTAGAACCCATGAGATACACTCCTCGTACTCTAAAGTGTCTTGTATTAGTTTCCTGGGGCTGCCATAACTCAGTGGTGTGGAACCGGGAGTCGCAACAACACATGGTTTTATCCCTCTGGTCCTGGAGGCTGGGAGTCTGAGATCTAGGTGGGCCCACGGCTGGGGATCCGAGATGCTGCGTTCTCCCCGTGTCTTCCTATGCTCCTCCCTCTGTGGGTGTCTGTGTCCTCAGCCTCTCTTCTTATCAGGACCCTGTTTGATTAGAGTTCCCAAAATGACCTCCACTTACCTCAATCTCCTCTTTAATGAAGATATAGTCTGTATCTTCAACCACAGCCACCTTCCCAGGTCTGGGAGGTTAGGATTTTAACACATGAATTTGGGGGGGAAGACACAGTTCCACCCATAACATTCGAGTCATCATATTCCACTGCCAGTGTGATGGCTTGATGGCTGCTACAAATTTTAAGAAATAAGACATTGAGGAACAGAAGTAAATACCAACAGTCATTCCTCCCTCACCCAGCTACTCAATGGAAGAATCAGGTCTTCCATTGAAGAACAGATCGTTTTTAAGAAGGGGTTCATTTTATTTATTTGGGGTTTTTTTTGTTTTGAAATATGTTTCCATAGTAGTTTTTCTTTTCTTTTCTTTTTAAGGTTTTATTTATTTATTTGACAAGAAGAGAGAGATCACAAGGAGGCAGAGCAGCAGGCAGAGGGAGAGGGGGAAGCAGGCTCCCCAAGCAGAGAACCCCACACGGGGCTCGATCCCAGGACCCTGAGATCATGACCTGAGCCAAAGGCAGAGGCTTAACCCACTGAGCCTCCCAAGCGCCCCTTTTTATTTCTTTTTAAAATTTTGCTTATTTATTTGACAAAGAGAAACACAGCGCGGGAGGGAACACAAGCAGGGAAAATGGGAGAAGCAGTTTCCCACCGAGCAGGAAGCCCCAGGCAGAGCTTGATCCCTGGACCCTGGGATCATGGTACAAGCAGAAGGCAGATGCTTAACTGACTGAACCATCCAGGAGCCCCAAGAAGGACTTCATTTTAAAGACCAAGACAATCAGGCTTTGATGGTGGTGAGGGAGCAGAGGGCTAGCTGAAGGCAGAGCAGAAGCTGACCCCCTTGTAACCTCCCCCAGCCCCCACTCCTGGGTGGGACTGTGTGACACTCCTCCAGGGATCTTCCAACTCTCTTAATGATAATGACTTGCTGGAGGGGAAAACAACCTTAACTGGACAATGGCAAGGCCACCAGTGTCCTGTAGGTCCTCTTTAGCACATGAAAGTGCTTTTGAAAAGCTCCCTTTTCCTTACCTGCCCCAACTCCATACTCTATAATCAGCCACTGCACACAACTCCATGCAGAAGCTCTTCCTGGCCCTGGGTCCTGTCTCTGTGGTTTCATAAACCATCCTGTGCCACCAAGATGTCTCAAGAATTCTTTCTTGGTCGTCAGCTCTGGGCCTCACCCCACCAAATGTCACCTATATTCCAAAACCCCATCAATAGCAGACCTCCCTAAATGCTAGAAACTGTCTCCCAGGTCATCATGTCCTTCTGGCTATCCTCAATCCGTCTCTTTTACGGCCTTCTAGGCCAACGCGTAGACTCCCGGCTCATTCCTAACGACGCTTGGCCAGCGAGGGGACTGAGACTCCCGTCTGAGAATTCAGGCTGCGATCAGAATGCAGGCACCTGTGGTGATGGACACACATACCTCCCAGCACAAAGATGACCTTCTATGCACCCCCACAGGACTGCCGTCTATGGGGATGACGTCTAGTTGTTGCTATTTTGTTCTGAGGCTCTTCCAGTGAAAGTCACCAAGATGCCTCCTCGGTGTCCCAGATCAATCATCGCATCGTTGAGTGGAATTCCCCTGTGGGACACTCGTCTGCCTTCTGAGGACCTGGTGTGTATTACCCCAAGCGTTATGTTGAGATGCCACGTTTTTGGTTTTTTTTTTTCATTATGTCCAGTTAGATCATTAGTTGTTTTTTTTTTTTTTCTTAAGATTTTGTTTATTTATTTGACAGACGGAGATCACAAGTAGCAGAGAGGCAGGCAGAGAGAGGGAGGGAAGCAGGCTCCCCGCTGAGCAGAGAGCCCGATACGGGACTCGATCCCAGGACTCTGGGATCATGACCTGAGCCCAAGGCAGAGGCTTTAACCCAGAGTCACCCAGGCGCCCCCACATCATTAGTTTTTGATGGAGGATTCAACAATTCATGAGTCACACAAAGAACACCCAGTGCTCATTACAGCACATACCCCCCTTAATTCCACGTTTTGTGACTTTTTCCCCTTTTCTTCTCCAGATTTGAGCTCATCCCCTGCAGCCCCCAACCCGTGGTTCATCCTCTTTTCAGGCTTCCCACCCCAGCTGCCCCGCTGGAGCGTCGACTCTGGCAGCTGGGGTAGCGCCAAGACTCTCTTGCCTGCGTCTCCGCCTAGAGCCACCTGAGAGACGTTGAATGTGCAAAAGAAACCGAAAACAGACAGCAAGGCGATGGCATCTCTGGTTTTCAAAGGCGTTCGGGGTGGATGTTTTCCGAAAAGGTCACTTTAAAGATTAAGAGGGGAGGAAAAGCAACAACAACAACAACAGCAAAGTTGCAGTGTTTAGGAGACGAGACTTGTCATTTCAGTGACTGCTTCACCTTCAAAAAGGAAAAAAAAAAAAACAAAAAACAAAACCTGGCTCCGCATTTCCAATATGTTAAAGAAGAATGATAAGAAAAGGCCTGGATCGTTCACAGTTTTTTTTTATGTGTGACAGTCAAATCTGGAATGGGAGAGAAGTGACAATTTTAAAGTGTCACATAAATGTAGGTTAGTATTAAGAGATTTGGGCTCAGAATACAGAATTCCCTAAGCCCTAGAGTGGTCTCGAATGCTGATTTATGAAATAATATGAAAAACTGCTTTACGTAGTTGAAAATACTGTATATATTCTTTGAGAATATATGCATGTAC
>ML103114.1:43716-53820 GCA_003697995.1 Taxidea taxus jeffersonii
AGGGCATGATCTCAGGGTCCTGGGATCGAGCCCCACATCGGATTCTCTGCTCTGCAGGGAGCCTGCTTCCCCATCTCTCTCTCTGCCTGCCTCTCTGCTTACTTGTGATCTCTGTCTGTCAAATAAATAAATAAAATATTAAAAAAGAAAAGAAAACCAGCAATGTATATCCATGTCTTCTCTATTCCCGTCTTAACACAACATAACCACGTTCTCAGAAGCACCCTTGAGGACAGAAGACGGTGAGCCTTGGTGCTCATGCTTGCCTACCATCCAGTGCTCTTCCAGGGTCATCACAAAACCCATCCGGCACACAGCATCCATCCTTGGTTTTCTACCCCTGGTCCCTTTGATGGCCAGTCACCACAGTGAGAGTGGTCCAAGGCTGGGTATCACTTGAAAATACCCAAGAAGGGAAGAGCTACTTCTCTTCTGCGTATCTGTTCATGACTACAAGGGGGGACTTGCATCTGGCACCAGGGCTGGGTTTGGACAGTCTGCCTGAGCTGTAGGGATCCTAACCAACCCTTGGGGAGGGCACCACTCTTCTTTCTCAGTGCGCCCTGGTGCTCAGCCTCCTGCAGGTGTCCCTTCGTGCTCAGCTTTGGCCACATTCCCTTGGGTTTGCAGAACAGAGAATTGCAGCTAGCTCCTTGCCCGATGGACTGAGGAAACCTCACCTCATCACTGGCTGGGCCATCTCCTCACCCTGGGGTCCCATACCCTACATCACCTTTATATTGAGCAGAAGCTGCCCTCCCTACTCCTGCAGAGATTATATTGGATTTTAGTATGAGTCACCGTGCTGGATGCTTAGAATGTGTTCACATCTCACTAAATATGTTCTGCTCGAATAGTTGCTTTAGGAAAGTCTCTTTTCTGGTTTGAGTACTTTCCCCTTATCTTCCCTGTGAACAGCGGGATCCATCCGGACTCTCGCTCTGTTTCCATTATATACGTTTTCATAAAAGACAGTGTTGACTTGACTTCCCTCCTTGCCATTCTTGTAAATAAACTCCTGCACTGGTGTCTATCGAGAGGGAAGAAGAGCTTATCTCTGCTTCCTTACAAAAAGCCTCACGGTGCTTTGCTTTGTGGGCAGAAGGCTTGTTTTGTTTATCTCTTCAGAGGCACAACTGAGGTATCCGTAAGCATTAGTTTCTTTTCCACCTAATTTCTGCTGTGTCAGGGTGGGGTCAGAGCTCCTACAGAGGGATTATGTGGAGACTTCTCTCTTACGTCCCTGCAACGGGCACCAGAATTATGTGTGCAATTCTCGGCTGCTTTTACTAGTAATGTGTGCTCCGTGTCCCAAAGGGCTAGCTTCTCTACTAGCCCTTTGGAGATTCACCACTATCCCTCTTGTTTCCCATGCATTCCTCCCTCTTACATTCTTTATTATTACTATTATTCTTTGAGACATTCCCCAGACCACCTCTCCTGCAGAATGTGCATCTAGATCTTTCTTGCGTTACTGTACCTTTCGTGAAATCAGCAGAAACGTGGGTTCATCTATGTTAGATGCCCCCTTCCCTTTCGCATATCCCAGGAGCAGTGTCTGAAGCTAATTGCCTCCATTTAGACATCTTTATGAATCCAATAAAATCAGAGTCATACTCTAATAAGAAGTATTGGACTAGCCGCTAGCGACTTAGATGTCCATGTTCTGCTTGGTCCCAAGATTAATTTTAAAAACGACTCTCCCATGGTAGTAAGTGTCTTCCTGAATATCTGAGAAGGTAGGTAAACTAAGCAATAAGATCAGCCTAGAGGAGACTGTTAACCACCCCTTAGGGCACTTGTCACCAAATTACTTTGGATCACAAAGAGAAACATTGCCTCACCTTCCCAAGGGAAAACAAACACCTCAACCCAAAACCGAATGGTTCTTCATGCTTCAACCACTCACATTGTTCACCGCCCACTTTCCAAGTCCCATGTGGGTGCATCTATCTGCTTGGAGGGATGTGGGGCAAATGACAGAACCTACCCACAGGAGGAGGTGGGATCTCCAGACTCCAGAAGAGGCAGCTCATCTAGGAAGGGATTGGGCTCGATGAAGGATGGGACCAGTGGGCAGCATCTGAGAACCTTCCTTAGGCTGCTCTACTTTCTTACAAACCCTCTACCCCATCACTGAATCTCAAACAGCAATGACCAAAGCCTTGATAGCCTCATAACATAATAATCTCCCCAGACTTGAGAATAATCAGAATCTCATTTGCCATTGAGAACATTATTGGGTTTTGTCCATCCCTCCTCTAGTTAAAAGGCAACCTCACACTCATTTCCAAAATGAGCTAAATGGCGAGGTCACCCTACCAACACCCCACGCAAGGTTGCAGGGTAAAAGGCAAGAGAGATATTTAGTACAAGTACATGTGAGTTCTGGGTGGACACAACTCAGTTCATAACAAGCATATATAAAGGACCACTATCCCTACTTATGGCTAGACTCTAAAGACAGCACTAATTTGCAGCATCCCCCAGGGTCTTCTTGTTGGATGGGTTTCCCATTTTGGCAAGAAGAGGTAACCTGCCAAGTACTGCCATTATAATCCCTGACTTGAGGGTACAACGCCAATGTTCAGGTCCCTGCTAGGTATTAAGTATATGGACTCAAATGCACTTATTTAGAAATGGGACAAGTAGTGACTTAGTGGGTTAGACGTATAACAAAAGTTTGTATCATGACTCCATTTGAGTGAACCCCTTTCTTGAGAAGTCCCCACTCTGTTACCAGAGAAGCATTCTGAGCCATGGGGGATGTGTGCTAACTCAGAGCCAATGACCCAAAAATATTCAAAAGTCTGGTATCTTTTGTTCTTCATGTAAAGTTACTTTTGTAAATGGGGTTGACTCCCTTTGGGAACACACCTTAGGTGTTATAACAGGGCTCTTCCTGGACAACTCTGGGTCTGGAAATAAGGTAGATCCAGGTATAGTTGAGGCCCCACATGCCACAAGAGAAGTTTCCACTCATCGTAACCTTGTACTTTCCCAACATTGGACCATAACACAGGTGGCTTCTCTCTTTGGGCCCTGAAGATATCATGATAAATTAGCCTTCAACAAAGATCTTTGTGAATGAAACCTATCGGTTCCCACGCTAGTCCCAATGCCTCTTTACCCAAGACCTCTAATGACTTTGAGTGCTTAAACAATCACCCATAGACTTTGCTCACTTTCTCCTTCCCCAGTGATTACATGAGCACATTTCAGATGCCACAAAACGCAATGCTCATTCTTTGTGTCTGAGTCCATGAAGGCCACCATGGCAAAATCCCAGAGACAAGGCAGCTTAAACAATAGACATTCCTTTCTCTCAGTCCTGGAGGCCAGAAGTGGGAAATCCAGGAGTGGGCAGGACTGGGTTGTGAGAACTCTCTGCTTGGTGTATAGAGGGGGCCACCCGCCTGGGTTTTCACATGGCTTTTCCCTTGGCCACCAGTCCTACTAGTTAGAACCCTACCCTTATGACCTCATTGAGCTTTAATTACATCACAAAAGTCCTATCTCCAAATCCAGTCACATGGGAAGTTAGGACTTCAACATAAAAATTAGGGGAGAGCAAAATCCAGTTCATAGCATCTCACATTCATATAATGCAGCCCTATAAAAAGGGGCTAGATTTGCTGATCAATAACTTCTCAGTGGTTTTATAAAGGGAGAGAACCTGATCCCTCACGGAGAACACAGGTAGGTCACACATGCCCAGAGCCTTCATATTCCTCTTTTCATATCCCTCCAGGGACTTTGTGACATCTCACTTTATTCAGCATTCAATCATTACACCAAACACTGAAAGGGCCTCCCAGCTGCTCTTAAGTAGATTCAGCCATAAAAATAAAGTTAAACTAATTTTTAACAATTTCTCTCCTTCTTTAGCACATTCAGCATCTTTCCCCATTTCCACAGATATTCTTTTAGGATTTGCTGATTTAAAAAACAAAACAAAACACTAAATATTGCCTTCATTATAGTGCATGCTTCTCCTCTCCACAGATTCATTTAATACAAATGGCCCCAGGGCCAACTGGGACCTGACTTTTGGCATAGTTCTGGAGACCACAGGAAAGGATGGGGCATGGAGGAAAATGACAGTCCCTTGGGAGGTGACAGCTTAGGTGAGATGACATGTCAAGTGAGGAGGTTACAAGGCATTCCAATAAGGTGAGCACAGCCTCATTGAAGTATTCTGAGTATTTATGAGGGAGGGAAAATCCACATCAGGATACCTTGCAGTGTTCCCATTACAACCCTTGGAGTGTCTTGGGCACCTCGGTGGCTCAGTCCGTTGAGCATCCGACTTTGGCTCAGGTCATGATCCTGGGGTCCTGGGATAGAGTCCCGCATCAGAGTTCCTGCTCGGCAAGAAGTTTGCTCCTCCCTTTCCCTCTGTCCCTCCCTTCTGCTCATGCTCTCTCTCTCAAATACATAAATAAAATCTTAAAAAAAAGAAAGGAAGGAAGGAAGGAAAGGAGAAAGAAGGAAAGAAAGAAAGAAAGAAAGAAAGGCAACCCTTGGAGTGTTGTCACATCCTCCCATCAACTTGACTACAGACTGAGGAAAGTTCCCCATTATGGTTTGTTGACACCAAGTAGCACAATCCCATCTAAATTTCACATATATCAACCCTGGGCCCATAAAAAATAATCAGAGCCTATTTTGAAGGTAAATAGGACAATCCTTTCTTTTCTGGTAATACCAGGAAATAACATTTTGAATCAGGGATTTTCTTTCTTTAAGAATCTGTATCCCATGCCTGCCTGGCTTAGTTAGTAGAACATGTAGCTCTTCATCTCGGGGTTGTGGGTTCAAGCCCTACATTGGGTGTAGAGATTGCTTAAAAATAAAAGCTTTAAAAAAATCAATACCCAGTAGGAAATAAGTTACCACACTTCAGAGTTCTTATTGCCTGTGAGCCAGTTAAAATGGTTTATCGCAGCCTAACGCGAATTGCCGAACCACCACCTTCAAGAGACCATGCATTGTGATTCATAATTTAAGTGCCTTTGACCGTAGCATTCAAGCATCAGTTTAAATTAAAATAACCTACCAGGAATCCCCTTGCCTTGATGGTCCGTTATTGCAAGCATTTCAGTAACTTGTTAATGAGGGCTCATCATTGACAATGGAACATGCTGAATGTACTCTAAGTAGAAAGGGACAAGTTACAGATGATTTTGTAGTCTAAACGTGGTGGTTTTGTGTTTGCTTTTTTTTAGAGAGAGAGGAGCCCAAGTTCAACTGGCCAGTGGGACGATCCACTTGCCAGCTGCAGAACCCCAGAACAACATAATAGGGTTGATTCCTAGAGCATAGTGAGGTATCTGGTCTACCTCGCAGATGCCGTAGAGACGGAGGATGCCTCCAACCCGAACAATGGGGACCTGGCCTGGGACCCACACAGCTTCAGGGGTGTTTGTGATAACCAGCCTGCAGCATTCCTGGAAGAGCCTCAAGGACAGAACTTGAAAAGACACTGCACAGTGCAGGAGAATTTGGAGGGTTTGAGTATGCCATAGCCATGATCCATTTACTTGACCCTTGTACCTGTGAAGAGAATGTTGGAGTGACAACGTCCTAATTAGATGCAGAATATGTGGAAACTACATTATATAGAGACTGAATATTTGTATATACAGGATATGGCATATCAATATTAGGTATTAATTATACATTTATGTAATCATGTGGGAAATTATTTAAATTTAACCATTTCACATTAATATAAAATCTTATTAGATTTTTAATTAATATTAATAATAGGTATATTGGTTAATTGTTATGTATTAATATAATATATAGGATATATGATATGTTACTATATTTACTATTTTTAATTATTAATATACTGATTAATTATTATACATTGATATAATATATAAGCTATAGTGTGTAGTATATTATATATACTACTATATATAGTATATTTTATATAGACTATATAGATAATATACTGTAATATATATAGTATATTCACTATGTATACTATATTATGTATTAGTATACATAACCTCTATATACTACATATAATGTAACATGATAGTAATAGCATATACTAGGTATTATATAGAGAACATTATATACGGACTATAGTATACAGCATATAAACTACATACACTATTATATGGGCATGAGCATAAATGTTGAATTAACATAGACCGATGAGTTCATAGACAACTGTATACATGTGTAAACCTATACATGCATATACATATATGTACACATTTTCACATGTACTTGTATATAGCATGGCCACGTGGATATATACACACATCCGTGTATATGCGTGTGTATATACACAGAGACATACATTCTTGGATATATACTATATGTGATATATATAACACACACATGTAACACAGATGCTTGTCATGTTCTAGAAGTGCCATTGGGAAGAGACCACGGAAATCCATGTTCAGAATTTATGAATGAACCTCCAACTTAAGAATTTTTCACTCTGTGATTCTGCAGTCATCTCGGCTCCTTGGCATGACGTCAAGGGCTTGAGTTTGGAGCAAATTTCACATTTATGGCACTTCCTCACAAAAATAAAATACACTCCTAGCAGACACTCACCAGCTGATTTTGAGAAACAGACTCTCTGTAATCTATTTTCAAAAATATACATTAAAAAATATCGTTTTGGATAATAATCAGGAAATGCATCCGAGACCTGAGGCTCTCTGTACTTCTTTGTTGGATATATTCCTCATTGAGTGAAGACCAACTGGGCTGATCTATTCTGAATTTTTGCTATTTCCACCCATGCTTGTTTATGTTCGTATCCTCCCCTAAATCGTGGAAATCTTGATTTGGAGGCATTTTGCAGGACCACTGTGTGACACAGCTCATCCCACCTTACATTTGCCCTCTTCAACCAACGCTTTTAAAAGCATTTTATAGCAAGATCTGTGAAACGGAAGGGGGATAACATCAGCCGTGTTTCTAATGAAACGCTTTCAGTTGGGGTTTTAAGGATTGATTAATTCACTCAAATCGCGTAAGAGCCAGTGTGAAACGGAAAGTTCTCAGAGCGCAAACTTCCGCGCAGCTATGCTAAACCCAATCTTTCTGACAGCGAGGCTTAAAAATCAGGGGGATTGGATGAATTCCAATCGGGTCCTTTGTTAATGGACTAAGTCTGATGCGGCAGGTCCCAAGAGCTCGCTATCACTTTGTATTCTGTTCACCAGAAAGAAAAGAACATTCTGTATTCAGCATTACTCTTCCTGCAAATGTAATTGTGCTTCCAAAATGGAAGCAGGGTTTCGGGCTTGTAAAATGTGGCATGCATTAAAACCAGCATTTAGTGGAATTGGGCATGGTGTCTTTTCTGTAAAAATACATGAATTTGTTTCAATTGTCCTCTCTCCCACCTTTTTTTCTTTTTTTTTTTTTTTGCAAGCTTAGTTTGTGTTGCCTTTTTTTTTTTTAAGATTGTGTTTATCTGAGAGAGAAAGGGAAGACGTGAGCAGTGGGGCAAGGGGGAGACACAGAAGGAGAGGGGGAAAGAGACTCCCTGCTAACAGGGAGCCCCACATGGGGCTCGGTTCCAGGACCCCAGGATCGTGACCTGAGCTGAAGGCAGACACATTACCCACTGAGCGACCCAGGAAGCCCCTTGCAATGCTTTTATTTGGCTAAATTTAAACACAGTGCATTTAAACATTGTGCAAAAATACCACAACAATAAAGAACTTACCCGAATAGCTTTACAAATATATTAGATGCATTTTTGCAGGCAATGACGTCCTTGCTTTTTTCTTTTTTTTAATTTTAATTGGGAAAAGTAGACAGATTCCTTGGATTATTTTTACTTCCATGAAAATGTACATCATACAGTTCATATAATTTCCTATTTATTCAAGCACACGTGTATCTACACATATATGTGATATATATGTCCATGCATGGTTACCAGTTCAAGAGGTATGATGTCATACATGTCCCTCCTTATATAGATACATATAGGCGTGCAATGATGGTGAATTTTTTTTTTAGACATAAGGTATTTGTTAATTAAGTTACAATAGCTAATCATCATCACTGGGGCGTTCTGGGAGTTGTAATCGCTGACGACAGACAACAGTTTATTTTGAGCTCTACGTGTACTTATATGTATATAGGCAGCGACATGGATAACACTATCCATCTTAAAGTAGAAAACGAAACTACAGTATTGTGTAGACCTAACATCTATATGCACCAAGGAAACAAAAAATTCCTTTGACTCTCTTTATTTCAACACCAGCTTTATCAAGGTGGTCTGGAGCCAAACCCGTAACGTAGTCTCTGAGGTAGACCCGCAGAGTAGAAGAACATGCACCATGTTGGGGTATTAGAAACATAGCAGTAACTTTACGGTCTTTGGTTTGCAACGTTTCAGCCCTCACATTTGGTATGTCTAAACAAGGGTGGAAGGCTTAGCGCTCCCTTTGGTTAAGTAGGACAAGTGTTTCCAAAAAGTTGGTTTAAATATATTTTTCCACTCAAATATGGTCAGACGAGAGGCAGTTGAGTATTTCTGAGTGTTGAGGCGCCTGGGTGGCTCAGCGGATTGAGCGTCTGACTTTGGCTCAAGTCATGATCCCAGGGTCCTTGGATCCAGTCCCACATGGGGCTCTCTGCTTAGTGGGGAGTCTGCTTCTCCTTCTCCGTCACTCTCTCCCAAATAAATAAATAAAACCCAATAAAATAAAATGAAATGAATGTTTCTGAGTCTTTATAATAAGATATTTAACATTCCTTTCCATTTCAACAGAGAATGTAAGAAACCTAGTCTCAAAGGTTAGGGGTATCTTCTCTTTTGTTCAGGTATTTGGGGACACCTGTCATCCTATCCTTGGGGACCCTTTTATTAAACATGCACCATAAGTCACACGTAAATCGTAAATAGACACTTCTTCTAAAGGTTTTTATTTATTTTATTTATTTGTTTTTAAGGATTTCATTTATTTCTTTGACAGACAGAGAGCCAGCATGAGCAGGGGAGTGCTACAAGGTGGGAGAACCAGGTTCTGTTCTGAGCAGGGACCCTGATGTAGCACTCGATCCCAGGACTCTGGGATCATGACCTGAGCTGAAGGCAGATGCTTAATGACTGAGCCACCCAGGCGCCCCAAATCAAACACTTTAAGAATCAGGCAGTTCAGGCTTTCGTGTCATGGGAGACAATTGAAATCTTTGATATTTGCCTCAAAACTGTAATAATAATTAATAATAATAATAATAATAGTAATTTCAACATAATGGCTTCATCTCACTATGAACATTCTCTCTCCATTCTGCGCTGTTATTTCCTGACCCCAAAGTCATGCCTGAAATCGATTTAATCTGGATTTCACATGGTCAAGGCATAGACACCGCCACGTTTGCTAAGCTTTCTGATTACCTAATTTTCAAACTCAATGAACAGCAAATAATTGTTAATATTGTTTCACTTTCCCGAAATACGTTTCTTACCTACAACCATCAACATTGTAGGTGTCCCCACATGAAAGCTTCTCCTCTCATATCCTACTCTATCAAGAAGGACTGTATTAATTATACACAGAAAGAATTAGGAAATGCTCCCTTGTCAGCCGTGTTCATAGGATTATTCACATCTCATGAAGATTATTTTGGGCTCTTTTTTTTATTGCAAGGGGAAGTTATATAAAACACATTATTCCTGTTGTCTTTGAAGCTTGCAACATGAGTAAAACCATTTATTTCCCCATGTCTTGTATTAGAGCTATGTATGTGCAAAGCATTCTAATACAAGACATATGGAAATAAACGGTTTTGCTTGTTGCCAATATTGAATTCTGGAGAACGGTGATTATTTTTATTCATCAATTTATTCCTAAAAATTTCTAGCATAATTCAGTTGCAGGTGCTTAATAAACGTTGCATCGAATTTCCTTCCCTTCAGATCATGTGTTCTCTTATCAGAGAAGGGATTTAATGCACATAAAAAATATACATTCCCGGGGCAACCAGATGGGTCAGTCAGTTAGGCGTCCAACTGTTGATTTCAGTTTAGTTTCTGATGTCAGGGTCATGAGTTCAAGCCCCATGTGGAGCCTGCTTAAAAAATAATAAAATAAAATAAAA
>RCUC01135813.1:0-36986 GCA_003697995.1 Taxidea taxus jeffersonii
TTTATTTATTTGACAGATACAGATCACAAGTAGGCAGAGAGGCAGGCAGAGAGAGAGGAGGAAGCAGGCTCTCTGAGGAGCAGAGAGCCCGATGTGGGGCTCGATCCCAGGACCCTGAGATCATGACCCGAGCCGAAGGCAGAGGCTTTAACCCACTGAGCCACCCAGGCACCCCTAAAATATTTTTTTTAATTGAAAGTTCAATAAATACTTGCTGACTGCAGTGGACACTTATAATTCTGAGTGCCTCATGTCTGAACTTCTTCCTCATGTTTGGAAACTCCTTGTGAGTCTTGGGTGAAGACAGGGTCTAATATAGAAGCAGAAAATAAGATGCTTGTTTTCATAGCCTCTCTTGCTGGTGGGCAAGGGCATGTATTGTCCAATCACATACACTTGCCCAAATTTTTTTTTTTCTTTAAAGATTTTATTTATTTATTTGACAGAGAGACCACAAGTAGGTAGAGATGCAGGCAGAGAGAGAGGGAAGCAGGCTCCCTGCTAAGCAGAGAGCCTGATGCGGGGCTCGATCCCAGTATCCTGAGATCATGACCTGAGCCGAAGGCAGAGGCTTTAACCCACTGAGCCACCCAGGTGCCCCCACTTGCCCAAAATTTTGAATCAGCAGCTGGTAACCCAGAAGATCAGAGGTCATAGAGTGTTCATTCTAGTGGCAAAGTGGGAGCAGCAGCTGGCATGCCATGTTTCCGGGGGGCAGTGACAGCATCCAGAGATGGCGGTGTCACTGGTCAGGGCCAGTGACAGGTCATCACCAGACGGGGTTTGTGGTATGATTTGTGTTGTGGCCTGGTTACTCACCTCTCTCGTTCCTGCCTGATTTCCAAGGCTTCCCTGTGATTCTGTGAAATCCTCAGTGCCTTTTTAATAAAAAAAATTTTTCTGAAATCTGTGAGTCCATTTCTTCTTTTTTTGTTTTTTTAAGAGATTTATTTATTTGAGGAACACCTGTGTGGCTCAGTTGGTTAAGTGTCTGCCTTTGGATCAGGTCATGATCCCAAGATCCTAGGATCGATCCCCAGATCAGGCTCCCTGCTTGGCGGGAAGACTGCTTCTCCCTCTCCCACTCCCCCTGCAGGTGTTCCCTCTCTTGCTGTGTCTCTCTGTCAAATAAATAAATAAAATCTTTTAAAAAATAATAAACAAACAAATCTTAAAAAAAAAAAGATTTACCTGTTTAAGAGAGAAAGCGAATGAGGGAGAGAGAGAACCTCCAGAAAACTCTCTGCTTAAGCCCAGAGCCCAGCACAGGGCTCAATCCCGCAACCCTGAGATCACCACCTTTCCTGAAACCAAGAGTCAGACCCTCAACCGACTGAGCCACCCAGGCACCCTTCAGTGAGTCCGTTTCTGTTGCTTATTACTTAGAACACTATGATGGACTTAATTGTGTTTCTTCTCTCCCATCAAAATTCATATGTTGAAACCTAGAACTTCAGAATGTGACTGTATCTGGAAACAGGGACTTTAAAGACGTGATTACGTTAAAATGAGGCCATTAGGGTAGGCTTAATCCAATCTGCCTGGTGTCCTTATGAGAAGAGGAAATGTGGACACAGAGAGACACTAGAGGCACACATGCACAGACAAACGACTGTGTGAAGACACGGTGAGAAGGCGGCCACCTGGAGCCAAAGGGCGAGGTGTCAGGAGTAACCAAACCTGCAGGTACCTTGGTCTTAGACTTCTCACCTCCAGAACTGTGAGAAAATAAATGTCTGTTGTTTAAGACAACCAGTCTGTGGTATTTTGTTATGATAGCCCTAGAAAACTAATAGAAACCCTGGCTGAATTTAGTGACTGATCAAAGGGCAAGAATGGAAGATGGAAGGAAGATTACTATATGCAAATGGAACAAGTCAAGAAGGCAGAGTCAAGATGTGAACCCAAGCAGGACCCTAAGAAACAATGGACCAGGGGAATTCCCCAGCTCCAATGGGAGCTTTTCTATGGGCCTTGAGCCTAGGATCTCAGGACGAACACCCAGTCTCTAACCAAAAGAACCAGGACTTCAGCAGCAAAGACCTAGGTCCAAAATCTCACCCCACCACTTGATTTATATGCGATTCTGAGAAAATTACTTCACCTTTCTGAGCCTTGGTTTTCTCATCATTAGAAGAAAATTAGAAGGAAAATGAAAAATAAGACCTATCTCATATAGTTGTTAGGATTAAGCTAAGCGAGAATGCATTTATAAAGCTGCCTAGTATCCAGTAAATGTTAACCTATTTCTTTTCCCTTTTCTCTTGGGCTTGAGGAAGGGAGAAGTAGAGACCTAGTCAGGAGAAGGCTGAGCATATTCTCAGACCAATGCATGATGTTCAGAGTCATGGTCTGGATAGGTGGCATGTGTGGCAAGAAACTCCAATTCAGCAGGTGAAAATGGCAGCCAGTCTAGGCAGCAAATGACATTGAGGAGTCTCATGGGAGGAACACTGTGGTTCTGGGTTATCATTCTACTTGCAGCTCAGTGCCAGCTCGTGGCTAAAATAAGGAACAGGATCCATTCCCACTCCCTAGCCAGGTTAAGATTAGTAGGAATTACGCAGGCGGACAACCAAGCAGCAGGTGTGTTAGTGGGAGAACTGCAGCTGAAGACAGTCACACACACTCAATCAGTCTGGCCTATCCAAAACCAGGTCTCTCGGTCCCACCTGCTCCTAGAGAGAGCTAAAGCAGTCTACCCCTACATTGGTCAGGCAGGACTGGCTCAAAAACTGGGCAAAACAGACCCTTTGGTTCCAGGGTATGACACTAATAATAGTTATGATTTATTAGTGATTATGCTTGCAAGATTGTCACTTATCTTTTCTCTCTACCTCATAACAACCCATGCAGGTGAGAACTGTTATTTCAAAAAAAAATTTTTTTTTTTTTTTTTTTTTTTTCAGAAAAAGAAATTGAGTTTCAGAGACAGCAGGCAACCTGTCCAAAACTATACAGTTAATAAATGGTAGGGCCGGAAATTTAACAAATTTCAAAGTTTGCCTGCTGAAGAAAAGAAGAGGTTTTAGGACTCCCGAGTAGCTCAGTCAGTTATGTGTCTGTCTGCCTTCGGCTCATGACATGATCTTGGGGTCCTGGGATTGAGCCCTTTGTTGGGCTCCCTGATCAGCAGGGAGTCTGCTTCTCTCTCTCCCTCTGCCCCTCTCCCCACTCATGCTCTCTCTCTCTCTCTCAAATAAATAAATAAAATCAGAAAGAAAGGAAGGAAGGAAGGAATGAAGGAAGGGAAGAAGGAAAGAAAAAGATGAGGTTTTAATTGTTGACAATGCAAAGTAATTTCTAAGGAATTTTCTAATATTATAACAGATCCCTTAAAAGCACAATGTACCTAATATCTCAATATAGGGCCCAGCTTTGAACCTTTGATACTTCTACCAGAAACTCATATAACAGAGGGTAGCCCTGTGAAATATTTTCCACAGGAAGCATCTGCCCAAATATTTCCAAGGCTGCAAAATGTCCCAAGAGGAAGAGGGGAAAGCTGAGGCCAATAATAAGCATGGTGGTAAGTCCAGGTACCAGGTGGACTGAAGCAGAGAGAAAATGCAGGCTTCCTGCTTTCTGCTCCCTCTGGAAGCATGCTCTAGTAAAATAAACTCTTTCCAAGACTCAGGTTCCCAGGTTGGTGATCTGGTTTTCTTCTAATAGGAAGTGAGCTCTCAATCAGGGTGTGGGGGAGGGGGAAATTATTGCCAATTACACTAAATACATTAGGAGGGAAGATTCAGACATTTTATGTCTTTACAATTAAAAGACCCTTTTTTTCCTCTTCGCCCAGCCCCCTCCCCAGACCTCCACTTTATTCTTAGAGTCAATTACCCCAGCCACAGGACAGACATTCTTTCTTTGAGTGTTTACAAGAGAATCAATTTTAAAAGATTTTTTATAATCCTTTTTTGTTTAAAGAAATGGACATAATAGAAAGGATTGAGTCGCTGCCAAGAAAAGGCTTTCTGAACCTCCTTTGGCTCAGATCGACAACACTTTAAGGTCTTTCAATAAAGCAAGTCACTGGCCTCAAATAGAAAATTGCTACCAGGGAAGAAATTTTTTTTTAACAAGATTCTTTGAGTTAAATTAGAGTCCATAATCACCCTGAATGTATTATTTAGACTCCTTCTTTTAAAAAATATCTGGTCCTTTTATTTTTTTAAATTGAAGTATATTTGATACACAAGGTTACATTAGTTTCAGGTGTATAACATAATGATTTGACAACTCTCTATGTTATGCTATGCTACAATTTGTCACCATACAAAACTATGACAATCCCATTGACTATACTCCCTGTGCTGGATCTTTCACCTTTGTGACTTACTCATTCCATAACTGGAAGCCTGTTCCTCCCAGTCCTCTTTACTCATTTTGCTCATCCTTTACTCCCCTCCCTCTGGTAGCCACCAGTTTGTCTCTGGGTTTAGCAGTCTGTTTCTGCTTTTCTATTTGTTTGTTCATTTGTTTTGTTTTGTAGATTCTACATGTAAGTAAAACCACATGGTATTTGTCTTTGACTTATTTCAGTTAGCATAATACTTTTTAGATGCATCCATGTTGTCACAAATGGCAAGATCTCATTCTTCTTTATTTTTATTTTAAAGATTTTATTTATTTGAAAGAGAGAGTGAGTGTGAAAGAACAAGAGCAGGGAGAAGATTAGAGGGAGAGGGAGAAGCAGATTCCCTACTGAGCAGGGAGCCTGATACGGCGCTCAGTCCCAGAACCCCCAGATCATGACCTGAGCCAAAGGTGGATGCTTAACTAAGCCACCCAGATACCCCCTCATTCTTTTTTTTTCTTATAAATTTTTTTTTAAGATTTTACTTATTTATTAGTTAGAGAGAGCACAGGTAGATAGAGAGGCAGGCAGAGGCAGAGGGAGAAGCAGGCTCCCTGCCGAGCAAGGAGCCCGATGTGGGACTCGATCCCAGAACGCTGGGATCATGACCTGAGCCGAAGGCAGCCGCTTAACCAACTGAGCCACCCAGGCGTCCCTCATTCTTTTTTTTTAATGGCTGAATAATATTCCAGATATACCACATCTTTATCCATTCATCTATTGATGGACACTAGGTTTCTTCTGTATCCTGGCTATTGTAAGTAATGCTACAATAAACACAGGGGTGCATTTATCTTTTCAAATTAATGTTTTCATTTTCTTTGGGTAAATACCCAGTAGTGGAATTACTGGATCATATGGTATTTCTATTTTTAATTTTTGGAGGAACCTCCATACTGTTTTCCACAGTGGTTGGACCAATTTACATTTGGTCCACAAGGATTCCTTTTTCTCCACATCCTTGCCAACACATGTTATTTCTTGTCTTTTTGATACTAACCGTTCTGACAGGTGTAAGGTGATATTTCATTACGGTTTTGATTTCTATTTCCCTGATGATTAGTGATGTTGAAAGTGTTTTCATATGTTTGTTTGCCATCTGTATATCTTCTTTGGAAAAATGTCCATTTTTAATCAGATTATTTAGTTGTTTTTTGTGTTAAGTTGTTTAAGTTCTTAATATATTTTGACTACTAACCCCTCATCAGATATATAATCTGCAAACATCTTCTCCCATTCAGCAGGTTGCCTGTGGTTTTTTTTTTTGTTTTTTTTTTTTTAAAGATTATTTATTTATTTATTTGGCAGACAGAGATCACAAGTAGGCAGAGAGGCAGGCAGAGAGAGTGAGGAAGGGAAGCAGGCTCCCCGCCGAGCAGAGAGCCCGATCTGGGGCTCGATCCCAGGACCCTGGGATCATGACCCGAGCCGAAGGCAGAGGCTTTAATCCACTGAGCCACCCAGGCGCCCCTGCCTGTGTTTTTTTTAAAGATATATTTATTTGAGAGAGAGAGAACGAACAGAGGGAGGGGGAGTGGGAGAGGTAGCAAACTCCCCACTAAGCACAGAGTCTGACTAAGGTCTAGATCTCCAAACCCTGAGATCATGACCTGAATTGAAACCAAGAACCAGCCACTTAACTGACTGAACCACCTAGGCGCCCCAGTAGGTGTCCTTTTCATCAGACTTATTGTCCTTTATATTTCTACTTTGCATGTGATTAATGAGAACCATTCCCCATGTGTCAGGCATTAATCCATTCTGCTCCTTGGTCTCCAAGGACTTCCATGTGGGGAGATGAACTGCACAGATAATGTGAACCCACAGATAATACAAGAGAATGAAAAGACAATGGGGAAAGTGGGAAGGTCTAAGCGGGACTGAGCATGCAACAATGAATTAGAGGGTTATAAACTAGAATTTGGGGTCCCTGAGTGGGAGGCAGAGTGTTTCAGTCATCTCTAAGTGATGAGGGGGAAAATAATCCTCTTTCATCTGGGGTTGGAAGGAATCATCTTTTCCTATGTCTTCTCTTCGACCACTGTCATACCACCTATCTGCCCATTCATTCAACCAGCATCTACTATGTGCTGAGCATTGTGTTAGGCACATCATACATATTTTTTCATTCAACCTTCTCAGAAGCCCTGTGAAAATGGAATTATTGCTTCTCTCGACCATTGGGAAACTGAAGGCAAGGAAGGTTAAGGTCACATAGTTAATACCTGATGCAACTGACATTTGCTCTTTGTCCCTGAAAGCCTGTGTACTCTCTACTATACTCAAAAGCCAGGAAGTTCTTAGAGATGAATTAGCTAGGACCCTTGCCCTTGAGCAACTCATAGTTTAATGGAGAAGAAAAACATATGAGGAGTTTGTTCATTCATTCTGCCATTCAACAACACTAATCGCCACTGTTTACTAGTTGCTGTCATCAAGCAGAATCAGACATAGTTTCTGTCTTCAAGGAACTTAAGGTCTTTGGAAGAACAAACAAAATACTACAATCCAGACAAGCGACAATATCATCTAACGAACCCTTTAAGAAAAGACATCATGAATCTTTGAGAAATGGGAAAGGATCCAAGTCTCCCTAAAATAATTGGGTCCATAAAAGAAGACTGTATAGGGGGGCACCTGGGTGGCTCAGTTGGTTAAGCAACTGCCTTCGGCTCAGGTCACGATCCCAGAGTCCTGGGATCGAGTCCCACATAGGGCTCCCAGCTCCATGGGGAGTCTGCTTCTCCCTCTGACCTCCCCTCTCATGCTGTCTCACTCTGTCTCTCTCTCTCAAATAAATAAATAAAATCTTAAAAAAAAAAAAAAAAGAAGACTGTATAGGAATGTGCCATGAGAAGCTTCTTCCAGTTGTCCAAATACACTGTGCTGTCTTGCCTCTGCACTTTTATACATGTTGTTCCTCTCCCTAGACCAGTATCTTGCCCCCCCTTCCAGACCGGGCTAACACCATCCATCTTTCTGGTGTCTGTTTGGATGACACTTCCTCCTTCTTCCTTCACATGCCTCTTTTCCTTCCTGCATCTAGACTAAGACTTACTGCTATGGTTTCCCATGGACTGTGTGTGTATGCAAATGGTGGGGAAGGACAGAGCTTTCATTTACTGTGTAAGGAACAGTGAGAAGTTCAATGTGGTTGAAGTATAATGTACATGGCTCAACCAAGAAATATTTGTGCAATGCGTGATTGAATGAATGCTTTAAAGAACTACAATTTCACCCAGAAAAGTAGGCATCAACCAGATTATTAAATGTCTCCTAAATTCACACATCCAGACATTTGAACTGCCTCTATCACATTCCCTTCTCTCTCCCTGGTCTTCTACTCATTGTTCAAAATGCCTTCTTGTCCTAGAATCTTTTCCTGACGGCTCTCCTCTGTTCTTCCAGTCTACCACTCTGTTGTGCCTTTCTGGGATCAGTGAGGTCCTGCAGACAGCTTTGGGGGCCTGATGTTGCCGATGTCTGGATCAAAGTCCACTGATTAGAACTCTAGATACCAAGTTGTATGAAGCCTTCAAAATTATCCCTTCTCTAACAGGGAACTAGTCTCCTGGCCTTTTGCTTTTTGTTTGTTGCTGAAGCACCTACTTCTTGGAAGTCTTTGACGAGAAGGGCAGCAGTGCCACCCATGGACTCCTGGATCTCTCCAGGTGATGATCTGTGGGCACCCCAAATTCAGCTTGTCCAAAATCAAACTACTGGAAAGGGCTTGGGCTTTGGAATCAGAAAAACCAGAGTTTAGCTCTGCACTTTACTTGTTATATGGACATTAGGCGAGTTATTTCAAATCTCTGAACCTGTTTCCTCAGCTGAGAGCCCAAAGGTTTTGGAACAGGGGAGAGCTATGGTCTATGCCTGTTTTAGAAAGATCTCTCTGCAGCTGTGTGGGGGATGGGCTGGAGGGGGGAAACCAGAGGCAGTTCAGAGGCTGCTGAATAGAAGTGTTTCCAATTACCTCAGCCTTGGGCCTCCATAGCACACTCTCTCCACTGTGACCCCAGAGCCAACCTCATGCTGTTGCCTAGCAACTCACCTGCATCACCCAGGGATCTGAAGCTGGGGCCCCACTGAGGATGGGGAAATGACCAGTTTAATTACAAAGTCTCAAGGGAATCATGCATCCGTTCATTCCTCAAATACTCATGGGGCTCCCACCAAGTGCCAGGCCCTGGGCTAGGTATTAGGGATTTAAAGATTAATAAAACACTGTCTCTTTCCTCAAAAAACTCATAATGTAGCAGAATGGATCACCAAATGACCTATGATGAGTGAAAGAAGCCAGATAGAAAAAGATATATTGTTTGCTCACAGACTAAGTCACTGAAGGGTATTTAAACAAAAGAGAGCAAACCACGATCAGATTTTTGTGTGAGAAAGATTATTCTGGTTTCTCTGTGGGAAATTGCATTGCATTGGATGGGGCAAGAGTGGAGGCAGGGAGACCAAGGAGAAAGCTGCCCCAAGAGTCCAAGTGAGAGAAACTGAGGCCTAATTGAGGATAGAGGCTAAGGAGAGGAGGGGAGGATTTTTAATTTTATTTTATATATTTTTTTATTTGACAGAGATCACAAGCAGGCAGAGAGGCAGGCAGAGAGAGAGAGAGGAGGAAGCAGGCTCCCCGCTGAGCAGAGAGCCTGATGGGGCTCGATCCCAGGACCCTGGAATCATGACCCGAGCCGAAAGCAGAGGCTTTAACCCACTGAGCCACCCAGGTGCCCGGGGAGGATTTTTAAAAATCAGTGACAACCTATCTGCTTTGCATTTTACACACACTGTTAGAAATAAAATATCCCCCCCCCAAAAAGAAATAAAATTCCAAGAAGGCAGAGATTATAGTATTTTATTTTATTTTAAACTTTAAGTGCAGAGAGTTGAGTTAAACATACTACTCAGTTGTTTCTTTGCCCTGAAAGACCTGTCCCATTCATTCATTCACCTATTCTCTCTCTCTCTCTCTCTCTCTTTTTTTAGGTAATCTCTACACCCAACATGGGGCTCAAACTCATGATCCCAAAACCGAGTTGCAGGCTCTATGGACTGAGCCAGCCAGGTGCCCCTATTTATTTTCTTTTACTATCTTTTCTCTCCCCATCCCTGTAGGTAACTCTTTAATGTGTTGATTGTGAGACTGTGTTTTTGTTTTCGTCTCTAAGATTTTATTTATTTGCTAGAGAGAGAGAGAGAGAGCACAAGGAGGGGGAGTGGCAGGCAGAGGGAGAAGCAGGAGCCCCACTAAGCAGGGAGCTCTATGCAGGACCCTGGGATCACTACCTGAGCCCAAGGCAGACGCTTAACCAAATGAGCCCCCCAGGCGTCCCATGTGCAACCATCTTTATTGTTCTTGCAAAATGTGCGTTTTCATATTGTGTGCACATATTCCACATTTATGTAAATGGCACCCGATTATGTATCTCATTCTGTATCTTACTTTTGTACCACACACTCTATTTCTCAAGATCTATCCCTGCTGTTATGTACATCCTTAGTTTGTCGTTTCTGACTGCGTGCCACGATTTTAGAATTGGACGGACAATACAATGCCATTGAAAGTGCTGTGCCATGGAGCGGAGAGCCTTCAGCTATAACTTCTACCTCTCTACTACCTTGTCATGTGAACTTGGGCAAGTGCCTTGGCCTAATTGAGTCTTGGCTTCCCCACTTGTAAAATCAGAGGTTCCTTTTACCGCTAACTTCTAACACAATTTCCCTTATTTTACACAGAAGAAACTCTGGTTTGGAGTATATGACTTGATCAAGGTCACACAATAGTTATCCACAGTTTAGCCCACATTTATTGCGTATCAGGCATGGTGCTAAGTGCTTTGGATACCTAAATAAGTAAGCCCTGCTGAGTCCCTCCTCCCAGGGCCTCTAAACAGAGCTGTGTTAATTTTCCAAGAGCAGGTGCAGAGACAGCCTGCGGGCACCAGTCAGAAGCAGTAGAGATATTAATAGGACATAGCCTCAGATAGAATCTAACGCAGCACCTCCACCACCCCAATCAGGCCCCACAACATTCCTGACCTCAAGAAAAGGAAAGAGGTTGGGTACATAGCTTCCTGTTTGTAAAAGGTTATTTACTGCCACAGTATTTACCAACGATAACTGGTCTAAGACAGAAACCCTTATCTATCTGCATGCCTAATAGTATACAGCAGTAATTGCAGGATAAATAAAATTTTATATTCTGCTTTTAAAAAGTGTTTTTGGGGGCGCCTGGGTGGCTCAGTGGGTTAAAGCCTCTGCCTTCGGCTCAGGTCATGATCCCAGGGTCCTGGGATCGAGCCCCGCATCGGGCACTCTGCTCCGCAGGGAGCCTGCTTCCTCCTCTCTCTCTGCCTGCCTCTCTGCCTGCTTGTGATCTCTGTCAAATAAATAAATAAAAATCTTAAAAAAAAAAAAAGTGTTTTTGTTGTTGAACAATAAAACTGTTGATTATTTACTCTGTGCTAGACACCAAGCACTTTACGTATATTACGTCATTTAATCATCTTTGCAATCCCATAAAATAGGAGGAAATATTACTACCCCTTTTTAAAAGATAGGCAAACAGGGCGCCTGGGTGACTCAGTGGGTTAAGCCTCTGCCTTCGGCTCAGGTCGTGATCTCAGGGTCCTGGGATCGAGTCCGGCATCGGGCTCTCTGCTCAGTGGGGAGCCTGCTTCCTTCTCTCTCTCTCTGCCTGCCTCTCTGCCTACTTGTGATCTCTCTCTCTCTCTCTGTCAAATAAATAAATAAAATCTTAAAAAAAAAAAGGGAAACAGAAGCACAGACAGTAGATTACTTGTTCCCAGGTCCGTGGATTTCAAGCATTGTTTACGCAAGCCACAGCAGAAACATAGTTCATGTTGTAACCTGGATCACTCATACCTGTTTCACAATACTACACTAACCCTTACTCTGTGGGACCTACTCGGGTATTTTCTGTTCAAGTCTTTTTTTTTTCCCCCTCATACTGGTCTAAGCCACTAAATTGATTCTAGGACCTTCTAATGGGTTGCAACTAGCAGTTTGAAAACAATGCTCTAGGTGACAAATATACCATAATCCTAACAAAATTACACAAAATGTGAAGTCATCATACTCTGTAATGTGAACTCTCATGTCCCAAGCACCTGCCCGATTATCAAGTTCCATGCTGCGTTTTAAAGACATGATCTTCCCCTCACAGTGCTCAGACACTCAAGGAAACACAGGTAGGCAGGTAATGACAACACAGCAGTAGTTCTCAGTCCTGGCTGCATCTTAGAATCACCTGGAGGATTTTTTAAAAAGCACTAATGTTGAGGACCTATTCTCAGACTTTCTGATTCAGCTGGCCTGGAATGGGACCCGACCTCAGTTATTTTTTCAAAGCTCCCCAGGTGGTTCTAAGGCGCAGCCAGGATTGAGGATCGTGGCAGTACAGCGTAAGTACTACGTTAAAGGGAAGCTTAGCATAGGCACACCTAGCTACCTAAAGATGTTGAGAGGGGCACCTGTCTGGCTCCGTCGGTGGGGCGTGCCACGCTTGATCTTCAGGGTTTGGGTTTCAGCCCTACGTTGGGTGTAAAGATTACTCAAAAATAAAATGAAAGATGTCGAGAAAAGCCTCAGTCGTTTTTGGAGTTGGGTTTGCGTGGATACCTTCTGTTTGGCTCTCTAGATCCACTGTCTACTCACAGCCCAGTACAATGAACCTGTGCAGACCAAGTCAATTTGCTTCTTTGCTCCCTGCTTCCATTTAGGTATGCGCCAACACCCTTGCAGGGGATTGGTGAGAGGGAGGAATGTGAGGGCTGGGTCATTAATTCCCCAGCTACTTCCTGCAAGTTTCCCTTGAGCTGGCTGTGAACCTTTTTTGAAGGTAACTGTTCCTTTCACGTTGGCTGGGTGAACAGGACTCCTCGAGTTTCCGTAATCTCTCCCCCTCCCCTGAACCCCTCCAGGTCAAAGGGCCTTAACAGCTCACATGAGGTTCCTGGACTCTTCCTAGTCTTCCTCTATATTCCACCCACATGCTTGAAATTAGCCCCTTTGTAAATAAACCTTTTGTCTAATTGTCCTAATCTGAATGTGTCATCTGTTTCCTATTCAGACTGACTGATAAAGCCTGGAAGCAGGACGGGAGCTTGCTATAAGGATAAGGAAGGGGAAAAAATGGCAGAAGGAGCAGGATGAGTAATGGCAAAAAGGCTTGAAAATACTGTATTTTTGTTTGTTTAATTCTCTTTGTGGGCTAAGAACAAATTGATAAATCCACTGTTCAGTTCTCAGTCCTAGTCTTACCATCAACAGCAAACAACTCCTTCTTGATAAAACAAGCAAACAAAAAAATTAAGAACTTGAAAATTTTTAAAAACAAAATACAGAAAATAAATACATAAAAAATAACTCCTTCTTGAGACAAATCTGTCACTTGTTCTCCATGACATTGCACCCTATTGATTCTTGTTTTTCCTCTAGCTACTCTTTTGAGGCTCTTGTTTCCCTGATGCTGAATGTTGGGAGTCCCAGGAACTGTTCTTGGTTCCCCTGTCTATCTAGACCAACTCTCTATCATCATCCAGTATCATGGCTTTAAATACTCCACATGCTGTCCACTCCCAAATTTATATATGTGACCTGGAGTTCTCCTCCAAGTCCAGACTCAGATACCCAACCTAAATAGAGAAAGAGTGGTGTCTGGACCAGGCTCCTAGAGACAACTGTTACATTTTCAGGAATTTTTCCAGCCTCTTGTTAAACACAGCCATTACTAAAAATTAAGTTATATAAACTTAAAATTAAATAAATTCTATTAAAAACAAAGGTAAAGGGGCGCCTGGGTGGCTCAGTAGGTTAAAAGCCTCTGCTTTCGGCTCGAGCCCTGCATCGGGCTTTCTGCTCCGCGGAGAGCCTGCTTCCTCCTCTCTCTCCCTGCCTGCCTCTCTTGCCTACTTGTAATCTCTATCTGTCAAATAAATAAATAAAATATTTAAAAAAATAAAACAAAAAACAAAGGTTAAATTTAAAACTCATCACTTTTTTATTTCATTTTAATTCATATAAATGAAATTTATAAGATCTCATTTATTTATTTGAGAGACAAAGCACAAGCAGGTGGAGGGGCAGGAAGCAGAGAGAGAAACAAACTCCCCACCCAGAAGGGAACATGATGTGGGGCCTGATTCTAGGACCCTGACATCATGACTGGAACCAAAGTCAGACACTCAACCAACTGAGCCACCCAGGCACCCCAAAACTCATAATTTTCATTTATTTTATTATTTCCTATGCTCTTGATGTTATTTACAACTATTCTTTCTTATTATGAAAATACTATTTAATGATGTGCTATTCTTTCATCTCTTCCTAACTCCACATTCAGTGACATGTTGGTAGCTCCGAAACCAGTCATGGTGAGAGTATTACACTGTAGAAACTGGCAAATGCTACCAATCAGAGTTTGACTTGTTACTTGTTGATTGCCTATACCTAAGAAAGTGATGTAAAAAATATTAATAATGCAGATTAAATTCAGATTGCATTGTATCTGTAGCTATTACACTGTAAGTAATATTAAAAAATTGGGGGCACCTGGATGGGTCAACAGTTAAGCATCTGCCTTTGGCTCGGGTCATGATCCCAGGGTCTTAGGATCAAGCCCCACATCAGGCTCCCTGCTCATCAGAGAGTCTGCTTCTCCCTCTCCCTCTGCTGCTCCCCCTGCTTGTGCTCTCTCTCTTTGTCAAATAAATATAATCTTTAAAAAATATCATTTCAGGAATGCCTGGGTGGCTCAGTTGGCTAAGCGTTTGCCTTCGGCTCAGGTCATGATCCTAGGGTTTTGGGATCGAGTCCCACATTGGGCTCCTTGCTCACAGGGAGCCTGCTTCTCCCTCTCCCTGCTGCTCCCCCTGCTTGTGCTCTCTCTCGCTCTCTTTCTCTGACAAATAAATAAATAAAATCTTTTTTAAAAAATTTGAGGAACTATTCTTCCAGGGTTGAAAAACAATTGAGTCAACAAAGCAGTCATTTGTGTCATTGACTAGTGAAGTTTCAAAATAGTTCTTTATTGTTTCACTTTCATCTTATTATTTTAAAGATTTTATTTTTTTCTGTTTATTTATTTCAGAGAGAGAGCACGCGTATGCACGAGCAAGCAGGGGGAGGGGCAGAAAGGGGGAGAGAGAATCTCAAGAAGACTCAGCACCAAGCAAGGAGCCTGACACAGGGCTTCATCCCACAGCCCCAAGACCATGACCTGAGCCAAAGCCAGGAGTTGGACACCCAACCAACTGATCCACCCAGGCCCCCCAACTTTCATCTTACTATTAATGTAAACAAATATCAACCAATATTCACCTTGGAATTATACTCTTTTAATTTTAACTCTACTGTAGTTAACATATAATGTTATATAAGTTTCAGGTGTACAATGTAGTGATTCACCAATTCTATATGTTACTCAGTGCTCATCACTGTAAGTATACTCTTAATCCCCTTCCCTATATCACCCCTTCACCGACCCACCTCCCCACTGGTGACCATCTGTTGTGCTCTATAGTTAAGAGTGTGCTTTTTAGGTTGTCCCTCCCCCGTTTCCCCTTTGTTCTGTTTCTTAAATTGTACATATGAGTGAAATCATATGGTGTTTATTTTTCTCTGACTGACTTATTTTGCTTAGTATACTACTCTAGGGGTCATTTTCATTTCATGTTGTTGCAAATGACAAGATTTCATTCTTTTTTATGGCTGAACCTTGGAACAATCCTTGTTCAGTAATTGCAACCATTAGTTGGCTTCAGATACAAATTTGGCAAAAATCGTGGCACCTGCCTGTCTCCGTCCATAGAGTGCAAGACTCTTAACCCTGGGGTTGTGAATCTGAGCCCCATGCTGGGTGTAGAGAGTCCTTAAATAAATAACTTTAAAAATTCATTGAAAAACAGACAAGTTTGGCAAAAACCGATGAAAGCATTCTGTGAGAATAAATTGGCCATATGGAGTTTATGATAAGGAGTATTATATAAAGTCTTCCCTTCTCCGAGGCTTCGCCTTCTGGAGTTTCACTTATCCAGGTCAACTGCTGTCTGGAAAAAGTCTTCCCTCTGATGTACCATCAGGAGGCCAATAGTCCCCTAACACTACATCACAAACGCCTAGACATTCACCCCATTTCACATCATCACAAGAAGGGAGAATATAAAAAAGACGTCAACTACCTGCATTGTGACCTCAATCTGTACTTTCACATTGATGAAGATCCTTTTTTTTAAAGATTTTATTTATTTAGTTGACACAGAGAGAGAGAGAGAAAGGGAACAGAGGGGAGTGGGAGAGGGAGAAGCACGCTTCCCTTGGAGCAGGGAGACCATGATCTCAGGACTCTGGGATCATGATCTGAGCCGAAGGCAGACACCTTCGAGATGCCTTAATGATTGAGCCATCCAGGTGCCCCACACATTGATGCCCCCTATCTCTTAACTCAGGCAGAAGACCCTGTGGGCAAAGCATCCCCTAATGGAAGCCCAAAATGCCCTCTCAAGCAATGAGGACTGCCCTGAGTCAGCAAGACCCAGCTGGTGATTGACCCCAAGATAATGATCAACCTGACCTTTACTGTGCACCTGCTTGTACCCACCCACCACCATCCCACATTTTTCCGTATAGAAACCTAGAAGTGTTCTGGACACTTTGGAGACAGGCTTTGAGACGCACTAGTCCACTGTCTTCCCGCTGTTGGCCTTACTGAAATAAACTCCTTTCATGTTTGACCACCACTCATCTCTCTGCCTTTGGATTTTGTCAGCAACAAGTGGCCAAACTTGGTGTGTTTGGGACTCCAGGAGCCGGGTGCTCTTGTACCCCTACACCCTGACTACAAACACAGCACAAGATGTTTCGAGAGAAGGACCACACTCATGTAACTTTTATACTATTCTGTTATAATAATTGAGAAAATTGAGATAATAATTCTGTTATAATTGTCCTATTTTATTATTTGCACTTGTCAATCTCTGTGCCTATTTATAAATTAAACTCTCTCGGGTATGCATTTATAGGAAAAATCATAGGTTTGTGTGTGTGTGTGTGTGTGTGTGTGTGTTTTTAGGGGAGGGCAAAGGGAGAGGAAGAGAAGCTGACTTCCCACTGAACATGGAGTCTAAAACAGCTCAGTCCCATGACCCTGAGATCATGACCTGAGCTGAAATCAAGATTCAGATACTTAACTAACTGAGCCACCCAGGCATACCAAAACATATTTTCATATAGGGTTCAGTACTACCCCAGGTTTCAGGCATCTAGTGTGGATCTTAAAACCTATCTTCCACAGATGGAAGAGAACTACTAAATTTTATTATTTGTGAATTGTGTGCTATGTGTCAATTTATAATAAATTTATATGCACACACACACACACACACACACACACCTTTTTCCCTTGGAGAACCTGTTGTCAAACATTTATCAGCACACTCCTACTCATAAGCAACTCCAGAACTGAGCTCCTGATCTTCCATCCCAAACCAGTTGCCACTGTAGGCATCTTCATTTCAATTAATGGCAAAACTTCATTTTTCCAGTTGCTCTGGCCAAAACCTTAGAAAGTCATCCATGACTCTTCTCTTTCTCTCACACCCTACATCCAACCATCAGGAAATCCTTTTGCATCTACTTTCAGACCTGACTACTTTGCACCACCTCTACCGCCGTCTCTTTCTTCTAAGCCAATCACTTACTGCACCAGCCTCTTGACTGGTCTCCTTTTTTAAGAAAGACTTTATTTATTTGAGAGAGAGAGAGAGAGTGAGGAACTGTGTGTGCACACACACCTGCACACAGGTGAGAAAGAAAGCGGGTGTCAGGGGAAGAGGGAGAGGGATAAGCAGACTCCAAGCTGCCCACAGAGTTCCATGCTGGGCTCCATCCTGCTAATGAGGGAGCAGAAGGCAAGCTGAGATGCTTGGGTGGCTCAGTTGTTAAGTGTCTGCTTTGGGCTCAGGTCATGATTCCAGGGTCCTGGGATCAAGCCCCGCATTGGGCCCCCTGCTCAGCAGGAAACCTGCTTCTCCCTCTCCCACTCCACCTGCTTGTGTTCCCTCTCTCACTATGTCTCTCTCTGTCAAATTAATAAATAAAATATTTTAAAAAAACACCCACAAGCTGTAATTCCCCCCCACTCCCAGGGGGGCTATATGTGACATTCCTCAGGCACTGCTGGCTGCCCTAAAGCTAAGGGAAGGAAAAACAAATGGTTAACTGATAGAGATCACAGTCTAGTAAACCCTGAGTCTCCCTCAGTTACAAATGTCTTAGTGATTTACAAGAGAAAAAGCATTGTTACCAATAACCTAACTTCCAGAAGAAAACTCCCAACTATCTTAATATTAATAATGCTTTACTAAGAGGGCAAAATCACCTTAACTTGACAATGACAAGGCCTCTTGTATCTTGTAGGTCCTCCTTAGCATACAAAAGTCCTTTTGAAAACTCCCTTTTCCCTGTCTCCCAAGTATATAACCAGTCACCCCTCAGAACTTTGGGGCAGCAGCTCTTACTGCCCCCCAGTCCTGTCCCAGTGCTTTAATAAAACCACCTTTTTGTATCAAAGATGTCTCAAGAATTCTTTCTTGGCACTGGCTCCGGACGTTACCAACATTCAAAAACTATATCACCACCACCCTGAAATCATGACTTGTGTCCGATACTCAACGGATTGAGCCACCCAGGCGCCCCACCTGTTTGAAACTCTTCAGTGGCTTAACATCTCAGCTTCCAAGCCATTGTCTTTACAATAGTTTGTAAGGCCCTACAGTATCAGCCTGTTCCCCTCCCATTACCTCTCTAGTGGCATCCCCTGCTACTCTTCCCCTCACCAGCTCCACTCCAGCCACACCGGCCTCTTTGCTGTTCTCCAAACACACCTGCACACTCCTGGCGTGGGGCCTGTGGACTTGCTGTTTCCTTTGTCTGGAATGTTGCTCTTCTACTAGTTCTCCCCATTGTTTACTTTCTTTCTTCAGTCTTTGCTCAAATGCCACTTTCTCAGTGAGGCCTCCTGATAATGTGAATTAAAGTTGCAAAATCCCTTCCACCCAACCACCCCATTCACCACCACATTCTCTATCCCTCTCCCCAGTTATTACCATCTAATGTTTCATATTATACATTTTAGTTATTATTCATTTTCCCCCATAAGAATGTAAGTTCAAGAAATATTGTGTGGGGTTTTTTGTTTTGTTTTGTTTGTTTTTGGTCTGTCCTATTAACTACTATATTCCTAGCCCTTAAAATGTGTTTTGTTAAAAAAAAAAAAAATGTGTTTTGTTGCATGCCTAGGTGGCTCAGTCAGTTAAGCATCTGCCTTCAGCTCAGGCCCAGGATCCCAGGGTCCTGGAATTGAGCCCCACATCTGGCTCCCTGCTCAGTGGGGAGCCGGCTTCTCCCTTTCCCTCTGCTGCTCCCCCTGCTTATGCTCTCTCACTCTCTCTCTCTGTCAAATAAATAAATGCAATCTTTAAAAAAAAACTGTATTTTGTGAATAGTAAGCGATCAATACTTTGAGGAATGAACAAAACACTAATGGATATTCTAAATACCCATATAAAGCTTCTTTGAGCTTATTATGGGGAAGAGGAGTACAGGATATTCAGGAGTGAGTCTCTTACTTTCAGGCACTCAGCTAACTGTGTGGGTCTCCCACTTAATAGGCCACTCGGAAATAGCTGTGCTCTTTCAGAAACACAAAAAATTCATAGTGGACTGAAAATAAAATGACAAAATATACACTGATGGCTAAAATCAATTGCATCTCCTCTCAGATTCTAGCACAGACAAGTAATGAAAGTCACCAGAAGGTTTAAGAAAAATGAACATTTACTGAGTAGCTAGTGTATGCCAGGGGGACAATGATGATTCTGATACAGTCCAGCCTGCCCCAACAGGTGATGGGAAAGATGGCCATGGAAACAACTATACAATATGATCACCACCCCACCAGGAGAAAAATGTACTAGCTACAGAGGCATCAGAGAAGAAAGAGTGATTAAATGTATTACCAGAGGAGGGTGATATCTGAGCTGGGTTCTCAACAGGGAGAAGGATAGGCCCCAGAAGAGAAATTTAAGTGAGAAACATTACATCACTATTTTTTTTCCCTACTTAGTAGAAATGCCTACCTATCTGGATTTTTACAGGAAATAGCTTGGCCAAGCTTGCAAAACTCTTAAATTATATGGAGCAGAATTTGAGAACTCATGGTTATTGGGACATCCAGGGACAGACTGAGTGAAAGAGACAGATGGCAGGAAGGGAGATCAACATCTTCATGGGGCAGAGTAAAGCAGGAGCCACTTAATACCACAGAAGCATCATAGGCCTGAGGCTCCCACGGTGAAGGTGGGGGAGGGAGTGGGAATGGCAGGAGCACTTGATTTCTGTCTTGGCACTTGCTGGGAGCATCTCTTTTTCTTTTCCTCCTTTTTTTTTTTTTTTTAAGACTTTATTTATTTATTTGATAGACGACACAGCGAGAGAGGGAACACAAGCAGGGGGAGTGGGAGAGGGGGAAGCAGGCTTCCCCCTAAGCAGGGAGCCTGATGTGGGGCTCCATCTCAGGACCCTGGAATCATGACCTGAGCCGAAGGCAGAGGCTTTAACCCACTGAGGCACCCAGGTGCCCCTCCTCCTCTCCTTGATAATGTGTGTGCTCCTGAAGACAGAGGCCACCTTGGCAGTTCAGAAAGATCCCATGTTCTGAATTGGAAGGCCTAGATTTGAGTTTCATCAACTATGTGATCTTGTGCCCACCTTCCAAAATTTCGCTCATCACAGTATAGAGTGAAGTCTGAGCTCCTTGGCTTGGCACTTAAGACCTTTCTCCATTTAGAGTCTGATGACTGCTCCAATCTCATCTACCCTCTACCCTTCTCATCCCAACTGCCAGGCAGACTCTGATGAAGACTCTGTGCTCCCACAGACAGAGCTCTCTCAGGCTGACCTTTTGCCCTCCCCTTCCCCAAACTGGAGAATTCTCATTCCTCTTTGAAGACATGATTCTAGTGTTACTACCTCCAGGAAGACTTTCCTGACTGCTAGTTTAGCAACTGCCTCTAGACCTTAAAAACCCAGAGTTTCCTCTACCTCAGTGTCTAGAACACTTGTGCTCTTTCCCATTTCTATCCTCTCTCCTTGGAACAGCCAGAGGGATCTTTCTACACCATAAGACTCCCTGCCACTCCTATGCTTTAAATAACAACATCAATGGGCACTTGGGTGTCTCAGTCAGTTAAATGTTGACTCTTGATTTCAGCTGAGGTCCTGATCTCAGGCTCATGAGATCAAGATCTGTACTGGGCATGAGCCTGCTTAAGATTCTTTCCCTTTCCCTCTCCCCCTCCCCTTTCCACCTCTAAAAGAAAAAAAAGATAAATAACTATAACAACAAACCACCCTCATTTCTTGGCTTAAAGACCATAATCTTTATTGTGGCCTACTAGCTACTTTGTGATCTCCACCTGCCAACATTACCTTCCCCTCTCACCCTTTGCTCTTGTGCTCCAACCAGACTAGTCTTTTTTGCTTCTCAATGTACCATGTTTCTCTCTCCCTCAGGACCTTTGCACTCGCTTCCTTGCTTCAACCTGGCTCCTTTTTGCTTATTCTTCAGAGTGCAGATCAAACTTTCCTTCCTCTGGGAAGCCCTCCTTGCCAGCCTCCCTTTCCCTCACCAGGCTAGTTTAGGTGATACTTAACACAGTAGTAATTATAGACCTATTTATGAATTAGTTAATACTTGTCTCCCCCTGGGTAGGGACCATGCTGTCTTGTTCATCACTGCATAAGAGGTGCCTAGAGCAGAACCTGGCACAGACCAGGTGCTCAATAAGTGTTTGTTGAATGACTATAGGATTGCTTAGCCCTGTTTACAACATTACATCAAATCTCTAGTTTACCTGGTTTCTCATGAGAGAGGACTTCAGCTGCCTCCATTTTGACCTCAAATTTTTCAGTTGTGTTCTTTTTTCCAGTTTGTCTCTTGGCTCAGATGGAAGACCTTGCAGGCAAAGCATCCCCTGATGGGAACCCAAACCACCCTTTTAAGCAATCAGGACTGCCCTGAGCCAGCAAGACCTTGATCATGACTGACTCCAAGACAGTGATCAATTTGACTGCCACTGCCTCCCTGCACATAGCCACCCACTTTTGCCCTACATTTTCCGTATATAAATCTGGAAATACTCTTGGCACTTTGGAGATAGTCTTTGAGAAGTTAGTCCACTGTCTTCCGACGTTGGCCTCACTGAAATAAACTCCTTTCTCATTTTACTACCACTCATCTCTCTGCCTTTGATTTTGTCAGTAACAAGTGGCTGAACTTGGTCTGTTTGGGACCCCCTGGAACCAAGAGCTCTTGTACCCGTGTGTCCCAGCTATTCTCGAACAGCAGCCTGTAAGCTCCTGAAGAACCAGTACAGCATCAGCACCCAGCACCATGCTTGGCACTTTGTGGGGCTCAGTAAGGGTTTTCTGAGTGTGGGAGACACTGTAATGTGCTGCCCAGATTCCCCATCAGTGAAGACTTGAGACATCAGCTGCTGGGAGTGTAGTCAGTGGAAAGCCTTTAATGATCAGCCCCTCCAAGGACAGGGTGACCTTGGCTCCCCTCATGCTCCTTCCCAGATGGCCCCACATCCAAAGACTGGTGAGGCAAGGATATAAAGCCCTGGCCTGGCCATTTTAGCTAATCTGGGGACTACTGTGATGGGCCGTTCTAGCTCCAGAGACTCCATGGGGTCAGCCAAGACTGTCCTTGGGCCTGCAAGGTGCTCTGGACTTGTGCCCACTCCTGTTCCCTCCCACAGGTGTTGATTCCACAGGTGTTCCCTTATAAATTCCTGTACTGTAACCTCCATCTCGGAATCTGCTTCCCACAAACCCCACCTGCAACAAGCCCTCTGTCTTCTCTCCCCTTTCTCTGTGCCATCTCTTTCAAGGAATGTACATTCACCTAAAGTTTATAGGCACCCTTCAGCTGATTAAGCATTTTGAAGTGATGTGGACCAGGAGCAAATGGTCAAGAAATGATTCTTGAGACATTTTTGGTGCAAAAAGATGCTTTTACTAAGCACAGGGTCAGGACCTGTGGACAGAAAGAACTGCACTGTGGTTGGGAGGAGTGACTGATGATACCCTTTTTAGTTAGCGGGGGGTTAGGGATGGCCTAAGTCTCTAAGGAATTTGGAAGTAAAGCCTTCAGGACGTTGAGGGGGCTAGGTGCTACTAAGATAAGGTTATTTACTATTGCCTAGTAAACATCAGTCATGGACCCTTCGGATGTCTATCATCGGGCCATATGTTCAGGAGGTAATTGCAAATATATCTTGGGGAGTGTTTACAGCTATCAGGGAAAGTGACATTAATAAGAGCAAAGCTATAACGGTAAAGCAATAAAGGAAGTCCTTGAGAGAGATGTAGGAGTGTTACAATCTGTAAGCCTCAGGAATTCTGCCGGCTGCGGCAAAGTCTGGCCTTTGTTTCTTTTTCTTCTGTCAGTTTCACCTCCATTTTTCTGTTACTCCCATTCTATATCGTCTAGGGACGTCAGGAAGGGGGGCTAGCCAGCCTCCACTGGACGGAGGGAGAAGCTGAAGCCCTTTGAAGTAGTGTGACCAGCTCAAGGTCGCTGAGCTCATTAAAAAGCTGAGCTCTCAGATCCAGTTTTTCACCTCCCTTTCCCTACCAAGTCGCTGCATCCTGGAACGAGAGGAAGCCTCACTGTCACTGATCAGAATGGTCTCAGCGGTCAGAATCCCTAAACCATGTTTCTGCGGCCCGGGAACCGGCACGCAGTCGGACGCTCCCCGGGTGCCGGTGGGGAGACTGAGGTCAGAGCCCGGGGTGCTCCAGCGCCAGCGAGGCAGAAGGCGAGGGGGCGCGTCCAGCCGCCCCAGCCGCCGCGCGCGGGAGCCGCCTCCGCCCGCCCCCACGGGTCCCCCCCGCCTCGATTTTGCCCTCGCAGCGCCGCCAGCTCGGGAGCAAGTCATGGTGGCTGCACTGGTGGCGGCGTGGCTGCTCCTGTCGGCCGCGGCCTGCGCGCAGCGGGAGCAGGACTTCTACGACTTCAAGGCGGTCAACATCCGGGGCAAGTTGGTGTCGCTGGAGAAGTACCGCGGTTCGGTGAGTGTCCGTCCGCGGCAGCCTTGGCGCCGCCCGGGCAGGGCCTGGTGCTTGAGCCTCGCGACCCGGGACCCTGCGGGTGTGGCTCCGAGGAGGCTCTGCAGCCCAGCCCTGGCTCCCACCACCCCAGGCATTCCCCGTGGGGTGCAGCGCCCCCAGATCCTGCGCCGGGTCTGTCCCGCGACGACGTGGCACGGCCCCGACACGCAGTGAAACCCGAAACTCTCCCAGCCGACGAGGACTTCCCTCCCAGCAAGCGACTTTGGGCTTTGGAGTCCGGACCTCTCCCAGAGGCTGCTCGCCTCCGCCCAGCCTTTGTCATGCACGGGTCCGAAAGTAACCCTAGCATCCTACCGCCTTTGTCTCTTCCACCCCCAGTTTCCGCGTCTGGAGCTGGGATTGTTGCTGCTCTTGAATCTAATGAGAGCCCTGTGAAAATGAATGTCGGGGGGGGGGGGGGTGGGGGTGGTGGCGGGTATCTCTTCAGATGCACGGGGACCTAACACGGATCTCCCTTTAGAGGGAACACTGGAGCCAGCAGAGGAAAGGTATTTGCACAGGGTCACACAGCTCTGGAAAGCACAGAGCCTGGAGGAGAATCACCCACCCATCTGTGGACTTCTCTAGGCAAACTCCTAAGATGGCAGCTAGGGCTGAGCTACAGTTCACCCAGGCTAAATGCTATCTCCTTAGCTCAGAGAGGACTCAAAGAGAAATGTGCCTGGGTGAGTCTTGGAAACAAGGGTGAGTTTCGGCAAGATCAAGAAGAACATTCCAGGCAAATAACTGTTCATACCAAGGCTCAGAAGCAAACAACAAGAAGGATGGGGGAGGGGTGGGTGGTCTTCAAGGGTTCTGCTTGTAGGAGTATAAAGCATGAGGCTTAGTGGTAGAAGATGAGGCTGAAGGGAGGGAGTAGGAAGGGCCCAAGAGGGGCCTTGAATACTATATTCAGAGGCCTAGATTTTGCACTGGGTATAATGAAATGTGCTCAAAGTCCATTTCCCAAGATGGACCTGAGACCAAAAAAAAAAGAAGGAAAGAAAAGAAAGAGATGAACCTAGGTAGGGCCTTGTTGTGGGAAAGGTCGGGAGTTGGTAATGGACACATAGGGACAGCATCCAGATTTGGAAGGACTGCACAAAAATGGCTATCAGCATTCTTCTGGGAGAAAGTCTTTAGTGAAGAATGCACTTTCTAAACCTTAAAATGCCCAGTTATGCTGGGAATCCTGGGGGCAATATTTCTTGCCCTGATTGTTCCCCAAGGTGTTGTGAATTTCAAATGAGATGACAGTGTGGAAGTGATATGGAAAACAAAGGCAAAAGTAAAAATTAAGTTTCCTTACTGCCCATAGCCCAGTGACAAGTCCTTGCTGCCTCAATGCTGACACTTTGCTAAGGGCAAGAGGCAATATTAGCCTCCCCCCAGGATCCTGTGTGTCTGCTTTAACATATAAAAATTCCTTTGGAAACTTCCTTTGTCTCTACCCTCTAAGATATATGCTAGCAATCATCCTCCAAGCAAATGACCCACTGATACACATATGGAGGGTCTCAGGACTGAGTTTTTACTAAACAGTAATAAATGACCTTTTCCCAACAATGGCTAGTCCCCTCAGGATCCTGGAAACCTTGTTTCCAAAATACCTTCGAGGCTTGTGCTATCCCTAACCCCGTCTCAACCTGAAAGTATATAATCAACCACTGCTCATGACCCCAGTGCAGCTCTTTCTGCCCATGGGTCCTATCTTCGTGCTTGAATAAAAACATCTTTTTGCACCAAAGACTTCTCAAGAATTCTTTCTTGGTCATCGGCTCTGAACCTCAACATTTTCCTACATCAGAAGAACCTGGTAGAGTGCTCTATACCTGTGTTTGCTGGACCCCAGCAGGAAACTCATCCAGGACTGAGGACAAAAAGCCATTAAGAGTAGGGCCCATTCCCAGTCAGGTCTCACCTTCCTTCTAGTGCAGGCTGACAGAGAGCTCCAGGTTTAGCACTTGACCAGCTCTGCTATTCACTCATTCATTCATTCATTATTATTGAGCACCTACTGTATGCTAAGTACTAGGCCAGTGCTTGGGATACAGTGGTGAACAAAACAGACAAGTTTCCACTTTAATAGAGCTTATATGAAATGGAAAAGAGGGAGACAATAAACAGAAACAGAAGTGCACAAGGTAATTCCTAGTGCAGTGGTATTAAGTGCTAAGACATAAGTAGAACAAAGTCTATTTATTTTTAGAATTAATAAGGCACTCAGAATGCGAGGAACAGAAATCTTGGAGAAAAATGACCCAGAGAAATAATCCTAGAATTCTGAGTGTTCTAATACTCTAGGTCATTGGTAAATCCTAAAAAGCATGGGAGTGAGAAGTCAAGAAATCAATCTGAAAGGAATTGAAACAAACAAACAGAACAAAATCACATACCTACTAAGAGATAAAGTAAGAATTTGAACCCAGGCAGTCCAGGTCCAAAGCCCAAGCCCATAACTGGGAGGTTTAAAGGGAAACCAGGAATAGTCAATCTAGGGAAGCTGTAAAGGATTCTGTAAATTAACCCAGGCTGGGTCTACTACTTGGACGATAGGTGTCATTCATTTACCTGTAAATAATTACTGACTGATTATGTGTATCTTAATAGCCTGTTTTAAAAAAATTTGCAAAAAAGGGGTGCCTGTGTGGCTTAGTGGGTTAAAGCCTCTGCCTTCGGCTCAGGTCATGATCTCAGGGTCCTTCGATCAAGCCCAGCATCAGGCTCTCTGCCCAGTGGGAAGCCTGCTTCCCCCTCTCTCTGCCTGCCTCTCTGCCTGCTTGTGATCTCTGTCTGTCAAATAAATAAATAAATAATCTTTTAAAAATAAATAAATAGGGACACCTGGGTGGCTCAGTTGGTTAAGCGGCTGCCTTCGGCTCAGGTCATGATCCCGGCGTCCTGGGATGGATTCCCACATCGGGCTCCTTGCTCGGCAGGGAGACTGCCACTCTGTCTGCCTGTGCTCGTTCGCTCTCTCTCCCTTTCTCTCTGACAAATAAAGAAAGAATCTTTTAAGATAAATAAATAAATAAATAAATAAATAATTGGAAAAGGTTTTCTGGCTCCCAGTACCTCCGTGGCACTGGGTCCAGCCCTGGAGACAAAGCCATGAACAAGAGCATACGGTTTGTGCTCTCAGGCTAACTGGGAAGGATGTCATTTAGAGTGTTGAGTATGGATGAATAGGTGACCCCCTAGGAAAGCATTTGTCTCGGGTGTGAGCTTATGTACCTGTGGGCCTGAGTGTAGCATGTGTGCAAATAATTTGTTTACTTCTGTGTGCACACCTGAGTCTGTATGTTTGGCTAGACATATATGTAAATTAACTATGTGTGTTTGGGTGTGTCTGCCAATCCGTATTTTGGTCACTTTAAGGATAAACTTTTTGGTTTCAGGAATAGAACTAGAAGCCGAATTTCCCTCCCTCCCAAAGAGTGGGCACATGCACAAATGTAGGTTAAAAATAAGCAACCTTTACTGTTCTCATTGCCCAGGGATCCAGCAGAGAAGAAGGAGGAAGACTGCTAACTAGGGAAGGGAGTTAAGGGTCCTAGTTTCTTGCCACCACAGGCAGAATATGACATGCTGACACCAATGAGGGAGGTTGTCCGAATGGCCTGTGGCTCCAAAGGATGGGTCCTGCCTTATCTGGTGGAGGCAGGGTAGGAGAGTTATAACTCAACAGTTCTCATCACCCAGCCAAGTAGTTCTCAACTCCTCTAGGAGACATACAGCAATGTTTGGAGACATTTTTGACTGCCCAAACTAGACATCTGGTGGGTAGAGGCCAGGGGTGCTGCTAAACTTCCTACAATGAATAGGATAATGCATAATAAATATCTAGTTCAAAAGGTCCCTAGTACTGAGGTGAGAAACTCTGTATGGCCTGAGCAGTTTGTGCCTGTGCATGCCCAGTGCCAGACTGCCCTGGGGAGGTGGCCTCTTTACGGAGACAGCTAGTATAATCCCTGCTCTTCTAGAAAATCAGCCAAAGAGATAAGGCCAGGTGGCCCAGACACAGGGTAAGATTTAGCAATTCTTTTTTTTTTAATTTATTTATTTAACAGAGAGAGATCACAAGTAGGCAGAGAGGCAGAGAGAGAGAGGGAAGCAGGTGCCCCGCTGAGCAGAGAGCCCGATGCAGGGCTCTATCCCAGGACCCTGAGATCATGACCGAGCCGAAGGCAGAGGCTTAACCCACTGAGCCACCCAGGTGCCCCAAAATTCTTTTTTTTTAAGATTTTATTTATTTGAGAGAGAGAGAGCACAGAGGAAGAAGCAGACTCCCTGCTGAGCAGAGAGCCCCATGTGGGGCTTGATCCCAGGACCCCGGGATCCTGACCTGAGTTGAAGGCAGACACTTAACCCACTGAGCCACCCAGGGGCCCCAGATTTAAGAATTCTTTAACAATGTATAACTAGAAGCTAAAAACAGCACTGGTGCCAAAATTCTAACTGCAGTATTGTAACTGAATTCCGCCAGCCAGCTTTGTATTTATCACCTAGAGGCTATAAATAAACGCATTTATTATAAGGTGATAATAAATTTAAGGATTAGTTAAGTTAGACTCAAGAAAGTGATATTTGTGTGCCGGAGGAAGAGGGGCAAAATGGGATGGATCGCCGTGGGGTCCTTTTACGAAGAAAACCCATGTCTGTCTATATACCCCTGCAGGTGACTGTCTGTGTGCACACTAACTTATTCATTCTGCACACACTTTCTGCTTTCTTTTCCATGTGTTAAGCACAGGAGTGAAGCAGACATAGCCTTCGGTGGGCTCACAGTGAGTTAATTACAAGGGAGACCATGTAAAGTGATGAGTTCCAGTTGACTGAGCCAGAAATTGAACCCAGATCTGCCTTTACTCCCCCACATTACCTCCTGATGTGAGCTCACCAGCGTGTGCGCCTCTCTCTGTAAATGTGTTGTGTGTGTTTATGGGCATGTGTGATGTGCACTGATGCATTTTGTGTCTTGGGGCATACGCATTCCCATTTATGGATAGTGTATTCTCATTCTCATGAATGTTCATGTATGTGCATGCACATGTATCTGCGTGTTTGATTTCATTTGTGCCTGCGTGCATGTGTTCTTGTTATCTGTGGGAGGACTGCATGTTTACATATGTGTACGTTGTGCCTTTGTATTTATGAGAAAGCATTAATTGTTGGGGGGCTCACTGTGTGGGCGTGTTAGGTCATGTAAAAGTGCATGACTCGTCACTGGGTTGTGTATGTGTCTGGGTTTTGTTTTTGGTGCCCAGGTGTCCCTGGTGGTGAATGTGGCTAGCGAGTGTGGCTTCACGGACCAGCACTACCGAGCCTTGCAGCAGCTGCAGCGGGACCTGGGGCCCCACCACTTCAATGTGCTTGCCTTCCCCTGCAACCAGTTCGGCCAGCAGGAGCCCGACAGCAACAAGGAGATCGAGAGCTTCGCCCGCCGCACCTACAGTGTTTCTTTCCCCATGTTTAGTAAGGTTGCAGTCACAGGCACAGGTGCCCACCCTGCCTTCAAGTACCTGATCCGTGAGTCCTGATCCTTTCCCTTATCTTCCCGTAGTTGGCTGAGGTCATGGCTCCCTGGGCAGCAGAAGTCACTGAATGGCTGGGTGACCTGGGGCCCCTTCCAGACCCCTGCATGTAGGTTCATGGTCTGTTCCAGCACTAATCTTTGAGGATGGGCTGAGAGGTATTCTTACCTGAGAATATCTCTAACCCCACCTCACTCCGCTGCCTTGAGGTTCTCCCTTACTCTTGCAGACTTCTCTGGGATCCTGTTTTCATACGCAGGGGTTCTTAAAAGGAGACTGGGCCCTCAGATTTAGTCAACATGAATTAGTCGAGGTTATGGACTTAAGTTAGAGAAACCAAGGCACAGACAAGGGATGCCACATGCCTGGGGAAGGCTGACCAAGATGGCCGACAGGTATCTCCTTTTCTGAGTTAGGGGCAAAGTTTGTAGACCATGGGAGGGAAACCTTAGAAGCCAAAAATACCAGATCTTAATATTTCAGAAATAGATCCCTTCTGTATCCCCAGGAGCCTCAGAACCACAAGATGGGGTCATGGGGCAAGCTTGTCATTGTGGTCCTGTTTCCTCCCTTGGGCCTTTCTCTTCCTTTTGGGGCTCAATTTTTGCCTTCTATTCCATGCTTCTGACTGCCTTCCTATCCCTCACCACCACCCCCCATTCAGTTGGAAGAGTAAATGAAAAACAACAGTGTAGCAAACAAAATATCCCTTACTGAGGCAGATCTGAATTTTGCTCTATGGGTCAATCCTAATATTTGCTTTTTTTCCCCCTGTGTGTTTTTATTAGTTCCTTTCCAGTTCCCATAGTTATAGATCAAACCTAACACTGCTTTAGAAGCAACTGGGGAGCTCTTAAAAGTGGTTTAGACTGACACCTACTGAATCAGGCCCCAAGAATCTGTTGCTTTTAAACCCCACCCCCCTGCACCATACCACCACCACACGACTCAGATGCAACAGTCCACAGACTAACATTTGGAAACTATTAAGATTTCATTAGAGAATAGAGTGTAGACTATTCAGTAGTTTGAGATCATTATGAAAGGAGGATCTGATACTGCTTTATCAAGCACTTCACAAAATTGTAAAGCAGTAGTTCTCAACCTTGGGGCCATAGTGGCATTTCCTGGAGAGCTTTTAAGTAATACTGATGGCTGAATCTTAACACCAGAGATTCCAATTTAAGTAGTCTGGGGTGTGGACTGGGTATCAGGATTTGATTTGATTTGATTTTGAAGATTTTATTTACTTGAAAGAGAGAGAGTAAGAGAGTGAGAGAGAGAGAGAGAGCACATGCATGGGCAGGGAGGAGGGGCAGAGAGAGAGGAAGAAGCAGACACCCCATTGAGCAGGGAGCCCAATGCGGGGCTCGATCCCAGGACCCCAAGATCATGACCTGAGCTGAAGGCAGACACTTAACCAACTGAGCCACCCAGGTGCCCCATGGGCATCAGGATTTTTCAAAGTTCTTCAGTTAATTCTAACTAATAGAACAACTGCTTCAAGGGAAGGATGGACACCGGTAGTGGAATTCCAGGAGAGGGGACACAGGGAAGCACACTTTGCTCTCCTTCTTCCTTTTTCTCTAGAGACTTCTGGGAAGGAGCCCACCTGGAACTTCTGGAAGTACCTAGTGGCCCCAGATGGAAAGGTAGTCGGGGCTTGGGACCCAACTGTGTCGGTGGAGGAGATCAGGCCCCAGATTACAGCACTCGTGAGGAAGCTCATCCTGAAGAAGCGAGAAGACTTATAACCACTTTCTCTCCTCTCCCCCTATCCTCCCACCCTTGCCATCCTCCACCTTGAATGGGTGACCAAAGCAAACTCAGAGGTGCTCAATGGTGCTCAGAGGGAGGACTATGGACTCTCCTTCCTCCATTTTTATCCCACCTACCCTATCACATCTATGGGGGGAAATTTCTAGTATTTAGGTTATTTGAGTCTTAGAACAACCTATAGGAACTCTTGGGCAATAAGAGCTCTTGACCAATGAATCTCCAGGGCAATAAGAGCTCTTGACCAATGAATCTCCAGCCAATAAGAACCTCTAGCCCATGAAAACATGTGGCAAATAGAAGTATATCAAGCAATAATCTCCTGCCTATTAAGAACTCTATAAAATGGGACCAATTCCTACCTCACAGGGCTGTTGTGAGGATGAGGATGAAAGATCTATGAAAGTGCCTAGGGCAGTGCCAGCTCACTGGGAGGCATTCCATAACTTTTTTTTTGCATGTAAACCATAAAATAACTTGTAGTCAATAAAAACTTGTGCCCAACAGGAATTTCCAGCCATTGAGAATCCAGGCCAAAGATTTATTTTTTATTGTAGTTGGTTTCCTCTGTATTATTTTTTTAAATTAAAGTAATGCAAATAGATTGTAAAATAATACAGGATGATATAAAATAAAAATGAAGATATCCCCCTTATTTTCTATATCTCACTCCCTGGAGGTAAATAAATACTATCAGCAATTTGGTACAAAGACTTCCTAATTTTTTTTATCAAGCCAATCATTATTGCCCAATAAGAATTCACGGTCCAAAAGTACACTATAATAACAAATAGGCAAAGGACATGAATAGATAATTCACGGAATAATGTAGCTGGATAATAAGGATATGAGAAGATATCAGCCTCATTAAAGTTGGAAAGATTGTTTGAAATGATAATACCCACAGCTGGTAAGGACATGTGGAAATTGGCATTCATAGTAACTGTTGGTGGGAAAATGAACTGGCACGAGCTTTTAGATGGTGATTTGGCAGTATCTTACATCATTTCTTGTCCTAGAAGTCTCCCAAACTGTGCAAATACATGTGTACAATAATATGTATGTACGTTGTTCAGAATAGTGAAAACTGGAGGGACACCTTGGTGGCTCAGTAGGTTAAGCATCTGACTCTTGATCTCACGTTTGTGAGTTCAAGCCCTTTGTTGGGCTCTATACTAGGTATGGAGCCCCCTTATACAAAGAAATGAAAAACAAGACAAGTATCCAATAGTGAAAATTGGATGCAACCCTGTATCCATCAATATGGCCTGATAATGAATTATGGTACAAATCCAAACGGTACACTAATACAGTTATTAGAATAAATGAATTAGGGGCACCTGACTGGCTCCGTCAGAAGACCATGAGACTCTTGGTCTCAGGGTTGATTTTGAGCCCCACATTGGGTGTAGAGATTACTTAAAAATAAAATATTTCAAAAAAATATAATTCATGGGACGCCTGGGTGGCTCAGTTGGTTAAGCAGCTGCCTTTGGCTCAGGTCATGATCCCAGTGTCCTGGGATCGAGTCCCACATCGGGCTCCTTGCTCGGCAGGGGCCTGCTTCTCCCTCTGCCTCTGCCTGCCTCTCTGTCTGCTTGTGCTTGCTCTCACTCTCTCTCTGACAAATAAATAAATAAAATCTTTAAAAATATATATATAATTCATTCATCTTCTTTAATTTTTTTTTAGTTTTTTAAAGAATGTTAAGTAATCTTTACACCCAATGTGGGGCTTGAACTCAACCCTAAGACCAACAGTCACACGCTCTACTGACTGAGCCAGCCAGGTGCCCCAAAATGAATGAAGTAGATGTCTATATGCTACCATAGAAAAAGTTGTCCAAAAGTGAAAAAAGGGCAACTTGTAAAACAGAATGAATACATGCACACACACAAAACTCTAGTATGGGGTGCCTGGCTGCTCAGTCTGTACAGCATGTGACTCTTGATCTTGGGGTTGTAAGTTTGAACCTCATGTTGGGTGTAGAGATTACTTAAAAATAAAATCCTTGGGGCACCTGGGTGGCTCAGCGGGTTAAGCCTCTGCCTTCGGCTCAGGTCATGATCCCAGGGTCCTGGGATCGAGCCCCGCATCGGGCTCTCTGCTCAGCAGGGAGCCTGCTTCCCTTCCTCTCTCTCTGCTGCCTCTCTGCCTACTTGTGATCTCTGTCAAATAAATAAAATCTTTAAAAAAAAAAATAAATAAATAAAATCCTTTTTTATTTTTTTTTTAAATCCAGGACAGGGGCGCCTGGGTGGCTCAGTTGGTTAAAGCCTCTGCTTTCGGCTCAGGTCATGATCCCAGGGTCCTGGGATGGAGCCCCGCATCGGGCTCTCTGCTCAGTGGGGAACCTGCTTCCTCCTTTCTCTCTGCCTGCCTCCCTGCCTACTTGGGATCTCTGTCTGTCAAATAAATAAAATCTTTTTTAAAAAATCCAGTACAAAGAAGTATGATTTTTTAAAGATTTCATTTATTTGAGAGAGAGAGAGAATGAATGAGAGAGAGAGCATGGAGTGGGGGAGGTCAGAGGGAGAAGCAGACTCCCCACTGAGCAGGGAGCCCAATGTGGGATTTGACCCTGGGATTCCAGGATCATGAGCCAAGCTGAAGGCAGTTGCTTAACCAACTGAGCCACGTAGGCACCCCAGGAAGTATAATATTTTTATCAAAATTTTTCTACATTAAGCAAGAGAGAGAGGAATATAGACCAAACTATTTTATTTTTTTGAAGATTCTATTTATTTGAGAGAGGGAGCAGGTGGGGGAGGAGCAGAGGGACAGGCAGACTCCCCACCCCCTGAGCATGGAGCCCAGCACTGGGGTGATGCAGGCCTCAATCTCAGGACCCCGAGATTAGGACCTGAGCCTAAGTCAGATGCTTAATCAACTGAGCCATCCAGGTCCCCCTAGACCAAACTATTAATGGTGGTTGTCAATGAGGGAGTCAGGGGAAAGAGGGGATAACAGGACACCTTCACTGTCTTTGTTAAGTATTTCTGTAATGGTTGAATTTTGTATGTAAAATATGTATTTCACTTTTTATAGAGATATAAAAAGAGGCAGCTAAAAACTGAAGTAATGGACAAAGTCACTCACTGATAATTCATTAACCATAAGAATTTCACGTCCACTTCTCCCAAGGTCACTTTTCTAGAAGGGAGACTCAGATGTAAGTCCTGGCTGTGCCCCTGACTGAGGAAGTTATTCCCTCTCTGCTGTCTTCCATTTTCCCGCTGGACAATGAAAAGGTTGAACTGTGCTTATAGTTTTTGCAGTGTCCCTTGTGGTCCCTCTCAAAAGCTACCCAGAGTAAATGAAGGCTCTCTGTGAGCTGACCACAGGCCCCGCTATGGTAGTCTCCAACCTGCCCTTACACACCCTGCTCCAAGTTCCAGCTCTGCATATGCTGTGCACACACATACAGCCACACACAATGAGATGCAGCAATCATAGAAATGTTCGTGATGGACACCTCAGAACCACATTCTCAATGGACATCTCTGACCTGTCCTGCTGGACCTCTCAGCCACATCTGACATTGCTGGCTGCACTCTTCTCCCTGACACATTCTCTTCCCTTTCGTGCCACTATCTTTCCTGGTTTTATGCTTTTCTCTTTGAGGGCTCCTTCCTTTTCAGATCTGTTGATGTCTGTTCCTCCTGCCCACTCCTTCCCAGTTCGTCTTCCTTGGAGTAATAGGCTGGTCCTTCTTCTCACTCCATGTGCTCTTCTTCAGCCATCTCATTTTTCCTCATAGTTTGACCACCATCAATGCCCTATTTTTTAAAAGATTTTATTAGTGGGGCATCGAGTCCCGCATCAGGCGCCCTGCTCTGCCGGGAGCCTGCTTCTCCCTCTCTCACTCCCTCTGCTATGTTCCCTCTCTCGCTGTGTCTCTGTCAAATAAATAAATAAAATCTTTAAAAAAATTAAAATTAGGGGCGCCTGGGTGGCTCAGTGGGTTAAGCCTCTGCCTTTGGCTCAGGTCATGGTCCCAGAGTCCTGGGATCGAGCCCCCTGTCGGGCTCTCTGCCTCTCTGCCTACTTGTGAACTCTGTCACATAAATAAATAAAATCTTTTCTCTTTCCTTTTTTTTTTTTAAGATTTCATTTATTTATTTGTCAGAGAGAGAGAGCGAGAGTGAGCACAGGCAGACAGAGTGGCAGGCAGAGGCAGAGGGAGAAGCAGGCCCCCTGCCGAGCAAGGAGCCCGATGTGGGACTTGATCCCAGGACCCTGGGATCATGACCTGAGCCGAAGGCAGCTGCTTAACCAACTGAGCCACCCAGGCATCCCAAATCTTTTAAAAAATTTAAAATTAAAAAAATAAATAAAACATTTTATTTATTTATTTAGAGCTAGTGGGGGGAGGGGCAGAGGGAAAGGGAGAGAGAATCTCTAGCAGACTCCAAGCTGAGCACAGAGCCCATGATGGAGCTTGGTCTCTTAACCGTGAGATCATGACTTGAGCCAAAATCAAGAGTCAGACGCTTAACCAACTGAGCCACTCAGGCGCTCCACCACGTATGCCCTACTGACACCCAAATCTCTACCTTGTATCTACACTGGACTCCTATTCACCTCCCTAGTAGGCACGTCTACAGACATTGCAGTTCAGCACATCCAGAACTTAACTCATCACCGCTCCCTGACACACCTCTCTCCCTTCCACTCAGCCTTCACAAATCCCCAGAGCCTTTCCCTTCACATACCACTCACTCACTACACTATTATTATTTAAGCGACCGGTTTCCCCTCTCTCCTTAGCCCAGCACCTGGCTTTCAGGATATATATAATTTAACTATAAAGTAAGCATTCTGAGCACCAGCTCCCTGCTGTCCCTGACTAGGACCTATCTAGAAACTAAAGACAAGCAGTTTCCCCCAGAAATTTAGAGTCTAGCTGATGATTTTGGAGTCCCAAGTAGACCTTCATTCCTATGCTTTTTCAGCATTCTGCTGCTCCCACATCCCCTCTAACGTGCAAGAGTTCCCCAGAAAAAAAAAATCTCACTTTAAATCCTTATCAACTGTTACATTAGTCATTAGCTAACTAGTATCTGCTAACAACTTAGTTTTAAATTAATCCCTTGGTAATTAGCTAATACATGAGTACTTAATATCTGATTTTCTACTAGCACTCTAGTTATTTTCTAACACTTTATTTATAAGCAATATATTTTATTTATCAGGTTTTATTTCTGCCAAGCCTTAATTATTAATCAATATTTTGGTTGTCTGCTTAAATCCTATTCTGATCCCTTAGCTATCTGCTATTAGTTTAGAGTAAATTAGCAATCCAGAGACCACTAGGCAGGAGTTTGGAGAGGGATCACTTCTAGCTGTGGATATGACAAAGGCCTTTGTGTTTGGCTGACCTCTCCTTCATCAGCTAGTCCTGGGTCCTCTAAGAAAGGGAGGTTGCTCCTAATTGCTTATTTACCTCTCTGAGCTGAGCTAGAATGTGGTGAGAGGAGAGTATGACTAAAAGGGTGCTTCCTGGGAAGCTATGGTTGAAAGAGACATTCATTTATCAACAAACATTTCTTGAGCCCTGTTTATGTGTCAAGTTCTGCACTAGGGTCTAGGGATACATCAGTGAACAAAGCAGGCCTGTTCCCAGCTGCCACGTTACTTAGAGAATAGTAGGAAAGACAAACATTAGTGGGAAAGATAAGCATTAAACAAATAATTACACCAATTATTACACAATTATGACAAGCACCAGGAGGAAGTATAGGGCGGCTGGCACTGGAGCTATTCTGGAGTTCAGAGGTCTCCCTAAGGAATGACATTTAAGCCAAGAGCAGAAATTTTATTTATTTATTTATTTACAAGATTTTATTTATTTATTTGAGAGAGAGAGTGCACAAGGTGGGGAGGGGCAGAAGGAAAGGAAGAAGCAGACTCCCTGCTGAGCCAAAGGCAGATGCCTAACTGACTGAGCCACCCAGGGGCCCAAGAGCTGAATTTTTTTTTTTAAGATTTTGTTTATTTATTTGACAGACAGAGATCACAACTAGGCACAGAGGCAGGCGGGGGGTGGTGGGAAGCAGGCTCCCTACTGAGCAGAGAGCCCGATGCAGGGCTCAATCCCAGGACCCTGGGAT
>ML103115.1:0-10934 GCA_003697995.1 Taxidea taxus jeffersonii
TGCTGATTCCTCTAACATGTCCCTCTGCCCCTGCCTTAGTGCAGGCCCCTAAAACCTTGTGTTTCTCACTGGGCTACTGAAATCACCCCCTACCTTTAGGCGTGCTTCCTCCAATTCATTATCTACAACAAAGCCAGAACAGTCTGGTCCCATCTCATGGCCCTCCTACCCACTAAATTTCCTGAGTCCCCATCATGTACAGGACGGAATCCAAGTCTCTCCAGGACTTAGATCCTAGGGGGTCATCCCTCATTCCCCTCCCATACTCATGGTGTTTCCCATACAGACAAGTAGTCACACATTTGGAACATTCCACCTTCTGCTACGTCTCGATACCATCGCACATCCTGTTCCTTCTAACCAGGGTGCCCATCTTCCCAGACTTCCATTCTCCTCTGAGCCTCCTTCCCCATAGATTTTGTTTCTCCTTCCTCTGAGATTTCATAAAACTTGGTTTTATCTCTATTCAACAACTTTTTCATATCTTTCTCATTATACTTTTGTTCCCCATATGTCTCCTCCAGTAGACTATAAAATCCTCAAGGGATGGAATGATATTTTTATTATTCTTTGTCTCTCCAGCATTTGGCATAGTACCAAGCACAGACTTAATGGCTGTATAAGTGTTTGTTGAATGACTAAAAAGTGTAAGGCATCCGTTAAATCAATAACATAGAGAGATTTTTCAGAGTCAGAGTATTAAAAGACCTGTGAAAACCATTTTGCTCTCCCACGGGTTTCATTATTCAAGTATCTCTTCACTGCTCTTCTTCCTCCCTAACAGAAACCTGATCCCCTTCAAGGAAATATGCCTCCCCCCATGCAGCCTGTATGGGGGATCTGACCTCATTCCCAGCTCCACAATGCCACAAAGGTTATGTCATTCCCACCCCTTCCCAGTGACCGGCTCCACAAAGGCATATGGCTAAATTTGGATAAGCATGACATTAGAAAAGATTTTCTGGGCTATTTCTCAAACTTTCAAAAGCAACCCTTGTTCTCTTGCTCTAGACATGGCCAAACATGACCAGCCCAGGAAGGTCACCCATAGAGGCCAGCAAAGCCAAGAATATCTCAGAAAAATGGAGCAAGAGCCCCTGTATTAAGCCAGCACTGAAGCCTGCCCCATCTTTGGACTTTGATTGACATAGTCCCATAAACATCTTTCTTTTTTAAGTCCTCTTGCGGTCTCTATTATGTGGCTTTACTCATAAAAAAATTACCTCACCCGAAACATGTCCTCAAATAATACATATATATGTACATTTGGAAAAGTGCCACTTAATCACAGATGCCCTGATCGATTCTTCACAACTAAACCATATTCACACCCAGCATCCCATTTGATTCTGAAATAGAGTACAGGTTAAGGGAAATTGGCAGAGCAACCCATGTCAGCTCCAGCTGCCCATACAATAAAGCCAGCTGACAGATCTGGTCACATTTGGACAAAGCTTGTCTACTGGCTGGCCTCCTGGCAATTACAGGCATGTCAGAACTGAGGCAGGAGCAAATTCTCATCACTGCCTAGTGCCCTCTACTTTCTGCCCTGGCCTCACGATGACAGTTTATTGATACGTCCATTGCCCTCTTGACTGTTTGTCTTAAAAAAGAAATTTAACCCTGAAATAATAATATTAATGGTTCTTAATCATCAAGGGAAGAGTTGACAGAGTTGCCAAGCTAAACCTGGAAGCTATGAGAATAAAAGCAAGCAAATATGGGCCCCCAGTTCAGAACTTGGCTGGGTCAAATTGACCGCCTGGATCAGGATTCACTCAGGAAAATGAAACCCCTGGGGAGGTTTTGAGGATAAAGATCTAATGCAGAGCACTGGGTATAGAAGCAGTAGAAAAGCTGAACAAAAGGGAAAAGGTGCAGTAGGGATGAAGGAGAACCAAGGAGAGGAGAGTTATACCCAAAGAAAGCCATCCAAAAAGATGGCTCCCTGCCTCTTCCAGACTTTCTGTCTCCTTCTGGGAAAGCGTTGACAGATCCAACAGGGAGAAAGTGTAGTCTACAGGCTTCAAGCCCCCGTGGAAAAGAGAATATGGAAGGGGGAGTGTGGCCCTTCTCCACCCATGTCCTTAAGAATTACATCAAGAATGACAAAATAGCATAGAAATGTTCAAGACCATTTCCTGTGTTTGTGCACAGGAATCATAAGGTCCAAGTAGAGGAGCTCAGACTAATAAGGAGGGGGGGCCGGGGGTGGGGAGCAAATCACGCAGGCCAACATCTGCAGAGGGGGAAGCCACAGCACATTACTCCCTACTAGGCAGACACACAGATGCATAGAGTTCAAAGGAGCACTTAAAAGAGTTGCTCAGTGTTCCCCTTAAACTGCTGGCTAGTCCATACACAGGCATGTCTTCCTTCCATTTTCTGTGGCATGTCTTTCATGCTTTCCCCACTCCCATTGCTCACTTTTTTTTTTAAGATTTATTTATTCATCTTAGAGGGAAAGAGAGTGCAAGCAGGGGGAGGGGCAGAGAGAGAGAGAGAAATCCAAGCTGACTCTGTGTAGAGAGAAATCCAAGCTGACTCTGTGTAGACTCTGTGTATGTGGGGCTCAATCCCAAAACCGGGAAATCACAACCTGAGCAGAAACCAAAAGTCGGACGTTCAACCAACTGCATCACCCCAGCACCCCACCCCTCACCGTTTTGTTTTTTTTTTTTAACAAATCCTATGAGGCCTCTCTGGTATGCCTATCTATAGAGCTGGAAGGGCACAGTTGGGTGGTTTGAGCCTCTCCAACAAATAAGTCAAATAAATCTACTTGTCACTATCAGCATTCTTACAAGAACACAGAGGGCTAACAAAATCTGAATTTTCCTCTCATTTTCCTGAGCACATCTTCCAGCGAGTAAGAGGGGAACATCCCAGAGGAAGTTTATTTCCCAGACCTGATATGGAAAGATGCCAGCTTGCTACAAACCACATCTCTTGTTCCAGAATGTGCTTCCCTGAGGTGGCCAGAACCCATCTCCATGAAAAGTCTTGTTCGTCCCCAGCCTCAACTAACACCATGTCCCTGGTCAGCAGTGAGTTCCAAAGAAAGAAGACCTTCTTTTCCCGCTTTCTGCACAAAAGCTTGGGGATTTAAGCCAAAGCACTAAAGTTGTACCGTTCAAGGATCATCCTCAAGGAACAGGATGCTAAAGATAAAGTGTGGATGGTTATGATTATTTCATTCAACTCCCTCACCTCTTCAAGAGGCCAACAGTGAATAAAGATTATAAAATGCAAGCATGATACCTTTGTGCTTATTTCACATCTAAGTACTAAGGATAAGGCCTTGTAGAAAACAAAACCCCACTTAGTCAGCCTCCTACATTCCCAATCCTGGAATGCCTGTCCAGGTGCATTCCAACAGATGGGAGGGCACAGGGATCATGAAGCAGCAAATGGCAGATGTGTGACCGCATGACAAAGCATCATGAATCATTAACTCCACTTAGGTGTCTCTGTCCGGCTACACACCCCCTCTTCTCACAACTCCTCGAAAGGGGTGGGAGAGGGGGAAAGAACCACGTGCACAGGGGTGCACATGATTTCCCTGCGAAGCAAAATAGACCAACACCTGGCACAACACCTTTTTTTTTTTTTTAAAGATTTTATTTATTTATTTGACAGACAGAGATCACAAGTAGGCAGAGAGGCAGGCAGAGAGAGAGGAGGAAGCAGGCCCCATGCAGAGCAAAGAGCCCGATGCGGGGCTCGATCCCAGAACCCTGGGATCATGACCTGAGCCGAAGGCAGAGGCTTTAACCCACTGAGCCACCCAGGCGCCCCGGCACAACACCTTTTTAAGAGTAAAAATGCCATTTGACATAATCAGCTCTTGCAAGTTGTCTGAAACTTCCGGGATTCATGACATCATTTAAAGGCCCCAAAATGTTCTGACTGACCTAAGGCATCCTAGTAAGCAAGAGAAACACACTCAAGGATAATATTGTTCATCGGAGGGGCGCCTGGGTGCCTCAGTGGGTTAAAGCCTCTGCCTTTGGCTCAGGTCATGATCCCAGGGTTCTAGGATCGAGCCCCACATTGGGCTCTCTGCTCAGCAGGGAGCCTGCTTTTCCCTTCTCTCTCTGCCTACTTGTGATCTCTATCTGTCAAATAAATAAATAAAATCTTTAAAAAATATATTGTTCATCGGATAAACTTTGGTGATCATGGAGGGCTAGCCATCTCTAACAAGGATTTATTTGGTATATCCAGCACTATTTATTTCCTCCTGGTCGGAGAGCGGGGTCTTCTCAAGAGCATAAGGGACTCCAGGGAAATGTCTTCGAAGCAGCAAGATGCAGTGTAACAGTCGGCATGAACAGGGATTTGGATTTCTGCCTTTTCCTCTTAGTGCGGTGTAACCTTGGGCGGTTGACTTAATCTTTCTGGTCTCAGTTTCCTAACCTTTAAATGGAAATGTTAATTAACAGGAAGAATTCCGAGATGGCCTCAAGATACATACTCCCTCAGTACATGCCCTGTAGAGCCTCAGGAATGTGAATATGATGGATTTCACTCCCATGACTGGGTTATGTGATATGGCACAGCTGACTTTAAGAAAGGGAGAGTACCTTGGTGAGCCTGTTTAATCAGGTGGTGCTTTAAAAACAGCATTTTCTCCAGCTGGTCAGAGGATGATGTCAAAGATATACATTTTTGCTGGCCTGGAAGAAGAAGCCACAACCATGTTGTGAAGTGCCTGTAAGGGCCGGTGGCAAGGAATGAGGCTGCACTGAGTACTGAGAGGAGGCCTAGCTGACAGCCAGCTAGACCATGAGGATCTTCGCCCCATAAGCCATCAACTGAATTTGACAAACAACTTGAACAAGCCTCAAAGAAGATTGCCCCCTAGAATCTCTAGAGAGGACGACAGCCCTGCTGTTACCTTGATTTCAGGCTTATAAGACCCTGAGCAGAAGACTCACACGTGTGGTGCCCAGACTTCTGACCAACAGAAGTGTCAGACTATAAATGGGTATTATTTTAAGCTGACAGCTTTGTGATCATTTGTTACGTGTCAAGTGGAAGCTGACACAAGTACCAACTCTGTAAGGTTTGGGTGAGGGGGAAAATGGATATAAGGCACTTAGCACAGTTTCTCACGCATAGCAAATACTCAGGAAACATGACTATCATCACTGATGGGTCCAGCAGGGCAAGGAGAGAAAAGACAAAACTTGATGCCTTTAAATTCTGATTTTGGATAAATTGCTTAATACCTCTGAGTCTGTTTCCCCATTAATAAAATGAAAGAGTAGAGCTCAATAATAATACTGGTATATTCACAAGTGGTAGTTCATTTAATTTTTCCAGTAGTCTAGGAAGGTAACATAATTATTATCATTTTATTTATTTATTTACTTACTTACTTACTTATTTACTTATTTAGTAGGCTCCATGCCCAGTGTGGAGCCCAACACTGGGCTTGAACTCACGACCCTGAGATCAACACCTGAGCTGAGATCAAGAGTCACACGCTCAACCAACTGAGCCACCGAAACCCTCCTTTTCTCTTGAAAATTTTTTAAGTATATTATCACTTTAGAAACGAGGACACGAGATTCAGAGAAGTTAAATGGCCTACCTAAGATCACACCTATCGACAGCAGAGCAAGCTCTCAAATGTGGGCTTTCTAAGTCTTTGTTCCTTCCAACTAACTACCCTTTATTCCGGCAAAGAAGCCTTGTGTCTCTGAAGGTGTGATTTTTCAGGATTTGCCACAGGTTGTTGCTCTCAATGGCAGGACTGATCACACTAAATGCATCAGTCCTCTTTTTTTTTTTTTATAAGCATATAATGTATTATTAGCCCCAGGGGTACAGGTCTGTGAATCGCCAGGTTTACACACTTCACAGCACTTACCATAGCACATACCCTCCCCAATGTCCATAACCCCACCACCCTCTCCCTCCCCCCGGCAACCCTCAGTTTGTTTTGTGAATTTAAGAGTCTCTCATGGTTTGTCTCCCTCCCAATCCCATCTTGTTTCATTTATTCTTTTCCTACCCCAAACCCCGCACGCTGCATCTCCACTTCCTCATTCTCACTTCAGGGAGATCATATGATAGTTGTCTTTCTCCAATTGCATCAGTCCTCTTTTTGTGAGCCAACATCCATCTGACCACAAGGTGATAGTCAGCATTCTCTTGAGAAATAGAACCAATAGGAAGGGCACCCTTGCTACTGGTTATATATTTATAAATAAATAAATATATGTATCTATATATACATATGGAGAGAGAGAGAGAAAGGAGTTGACTTTAAGAATCAGCCTATCCAATTATGGGGGTCCGAGTCCAAAATCTGCAGAGTAGTTCAGCATTCTGGAGAACTAGGGAAGAGTTAATGCTGAAGCTTGAATCCAAATTTGGTTTGGAGCTGACTTCTTTCTTCCTCAGGGAATTTTAGTCTTGTCCTTAAGACCATCAACTGATTGGATGAGGCCCACCCATGTTATAGAAGATAATCTTCTTTCCTCAAAGTCTGCTAATTTAAATGTTAATCTCATCCAAAGAATACTTTCACAGCAACATCCAGACATGTTTGACCAAATATCTAGGTACCATGGGCCTAGACAAGTTGACACATAAAATTAATCTTTGCACATAGTCAATACCCTGTATATTACAATTCCCTTTGACTTTTGCTTATTTACTTTCTCCAATTTGCTGTGGAGTCCTCACATGGAAGAGGCAGAAATGAAGTTGGGGGAGAGAACTCTAGAGGGAGGGGGGGAGATCTTGAGCTATTTCCCACACTGATTATATAAAGATGTTGACTGAGCACAGACTCCCAGTACTTTACACTGGTGACCAGTTTCTAACAACCCACAAAGTAACAATTACAAAGATCTGCCTCCTTGGAAACTGTGGACATCTGCACATATATTTTCAGATTATTATCATTTTACATCCCTTCCAAAGAAGGAATAAAAGGATAGAAGGAGGCAGGGAAATAAAGGCAGTGAAAATCATAAAGGGTAGTAAGCTGCTTTCTGCTGCATTCAGAAATACCATTATCTCTAACACTTGTTTAAATTTTTCATGTAATTCAAAATTAACCTGCACAATGAAGTCCTTCAGGCAGAAGCACCTCAGCCTCAACAGTCCCCCAGGTGGTAGAACTGTCACCTTCTACCCTCCTGTCTCATCCCCACACCAGGTCTGAATCTTGCTAATTAAGTAACTTCTTCCCTCCAGCTTCCTCTCAGCCAGCATTTACTGAGCCCCTTTTGGAAACTGGCAGGGTGTGAGAGCTGCCAGAGACATGAGAAGTTCAGAATAAGGTTCCCAATTTCAAAATGCTTCTCAGTGAATTTCAAAATACCAGCAACATACCTGTGATGGTTAATCTTTTGGGGACTTGCCTAGACCACAGTGTCCACATACTTATTCAAACATTATTCGGGATGCTTCTGTGAAGGTGGTTTTTGAATGAGATTCACATTTAAATCCGTGGACTCTGAGTGAAGCATATTGCATTCCCAAGTGTGGGTGGGCCTCGTCTAATCAGCTGAAGGTCTGCATAGAACAAAAAGACTGATCTCTCCCAAGCAAAAAGGAGTTCCACCAGTAGATGACTTTGGACTTCACTGGCAACACTGGCTCTTCTCCTGGCCTCTAACCTGGAGACTGCGGACTCGCCAGATTCTGTAATCACACGAGCCAATTCCTGAAAATAAATCTCCCTCACTCTCTCTCTCCACAAACACACACACCACACACAATCCTACTGGTTCTGTTTCTCTAGAGAACTATTATAATCCTCAAGGTGATTGTGGAAGTATGAGATGTCACAGGTCTAATTAGAAGGGACAGGAGGTCTTCTATGGAGGAGAGACTGGCAGAGAGGAGAAGAGAGGGTTTTCAGAGATTAAAGACCAGAGTTCTGCCTCAGAGAAAACAGGGGATTGAAACAGGCCAAGAAAAGCAGAAAGCCATGGGGAAAGGGGGAATGGAACTGAAACCAGTAGGAACAGCTTCTAGATTCTGAGCTCTGCCTCATTCCAGGCACCTTGCCCAGGGCTTTACATTTGTTATTTTATTCAATCCATACAAAAACCCAAGGAATGGCCCAAACCCTGACTGACAACACCAGATTCTGGTGAGGCTGTGGAGCAAGAGGAATTTTCATTCATTGCTGGAAAGGAAACAAAATGGTATAGCTACTTTGGAAAGGAGTCGGGCACTCTCTTACAAAGCTCAATATAGACTTCCCATATTTTCCAGCAATCATGCCCCTAGGTATTCACCCAAATGATGTGAAAACTGATGCACATAAAAATGTACGCACAACTATGCTATCTAAAGCAAACTACATGTTTAATGAAATCCCTATCAAAATACCATCAACCTTTTTCAAAGAAATGGAACAAATAATCCTTAAATTTGTATGGAACCAGAAAAGACCCCAAATAGCCAGAGGAATGTTGAAAAAGAAAACCAAAGTTGGTGGACTCACAATTCCGGACTTCAAGCTCTATTACAAAGCTGTCATCATCAAGACAGTATGGTACTGGCACAAAAACAGACACATAGATCAGTGGAACAGAATAGAGAGCCCAGAAATAGACCCTCAACTCTATGGTCAACTCATCTTCGACAAAACAGGAAAGAATGTCCAGTGGAAAAAAGACAGCCTCTTCAACAAATGGTGTTGGGAGAATTAGATAGCCACATGCAGAAAAATGAAACTGGACCATTTCATTACACCACACACAAAAATAGGGAGGACAGGTGTCTGAAAAGTTTACACACTATATGATTCCAACTATATGACTTTCTGGAAAAGGCAAAACTGTGGAGACGGTCAAGAGATCAGTGGCTGTGGTGGGGGGGGGGGCAGCAGGGAGGGATGACAACATGAAGCACAGGTGAGTTTTAGGGGCGTGACACGGCTCTGTATGATACTGTGATGATAGATATATAACATGCATTTGTCAGGACCCATAGAACTGTACAACATAAGTGGGGAGAGAAGGAGGTACATGAAAGCCCATTGTACTTTCTTTTTATTTTTCCATTGTACTTTCTGTACAGTTTTTCTGTGAACCTAAAACTGCTCTTTAAAAAGTCTATTAACAAAAAAAAAGAAAAAAGAAAAACCCTATTCGATGGGTGTTATTCCCATGTTATAGATAAGGAAACTGAGGCACAGAGAGGTAAATAACTAACACAACTCAGCAACAGCAGCTCCACCAAGCACAGCCAGGAGCTACTGGGATCACAGGCACTTCCTACCAAGGACACGGGGGCTGAGCCATTCGCCATCCGTTCACACACAAGCCCTCTGTGTCCCCACGACACCCGCCAGAAATTCAGGCATGCCCTTTCATAAGTCTTGTACATGTCAGCCTTTCTCCACTTAATAGTTCTTACACATGCCTCCCTCTCTGTCTCCATCTCTGAAGCCAGCACAGGGCCAATAAAGGTCTGCCAAATGGCCTTAAAATTACAAGGTCCCTAAAATGGTCCACCCATCCAAAGCAGAAAGAGCCTAGGAACTTGCTAGAAATGCAAACTTGTGAGCTTGACCCCCCAAATACAGTGACACTGGAACTTCAGGGGTGGTCCTGCCATCTGTTAAAAAGCCCGCCAGTAATTATTCTGAGTAAAATACTCCATTAAAAAAAAAAAAGTACAGGGGCACCTGGGTGGCTCAGTGGGTTAAAGCCTCTGCCTTCGGCTCAGGTCATGATACCAGGGTCCTGGGATCGAGCCCCATATCAGGCTCTCTGCTCCGAGGGGAGCCTGCTTCCTCCTCTCGCTCTGCCTGCCTCTCCGCCTACTTGTGATCTCTGTCAAATAAGTAAATAAAATTTAAAAAAAAAGTACATACTATATTATTCCATTTCTACAAAATTCTAGAAAATGCAAACTAATCTATAGTAACTGAAAGCCTGGGGATGGGAAAGGGGATAGCGGATATGTTCATTTTCTTGAGTTTGGTGATTATTTCACAGATCAATACATATGTCAAAACCTGTCAAACTGCACACCTTAAGTATGTGTACTTTATTATGTCAATTATATATGAAAAAAGCTGTTAGAAGCTCTCTCTGTGGAGCCTGTGGGTGGCTCAGTTGGTTAAGCATCTGAGTTTGGCTCAGGTCATGATCCCAGGGTCTTGGGATTGAGCCCCACATGGGGCTCTCTGCTCAGTGGGAATCTGCTTCTCCCTCTCCCTCTTACTCTCCCTGGTTGTGCTCTCTCTATTATTAAAAACAAATAAATAAATAAATCTTAAAAAAATAAAAAAGCCCACCAGGGAATTCCCACGCACGCAAGTACTGGAAAACCACTCAGCGAGGAGGCAGAGGAAAGGGCCACCAGCCATGTCTGAGAGTGCTGGCAGTGGGAGGAGGGTTGATTTGGTCCTTCTGAGTCTCCAGGTTTCAATGCTAGAGGAAGTCCAGAGCAACTGAGAGGTTTCAAAGTAGGTAGGTTGGTAGGTATGTAAGTAGGAAAAAAGGGAGGGAGCGTGGGAGGAAAGGAAGGAATGGAAAAGAATCGCCATTCTCCTGGTTTCTGACCTCTTTTACTGCTCTCCACCACACTAACTCCTGGTTTCTGGATTAGCCAACAGAAGGACCTTGAGTCGCTGACAGAACATGGCTATGCTTGTTTCCTCCCTTTCGACCTCTGCTGGAGTACTCCTCCACTCGACCCTCCTTAATTCCTCCCACGCAGACCCTCTGCCCAGCCTCTCCCACTATCTCCGTGCACAGGGCCTGCCTTGTGGGCTTCTACAAAGCTCCCAGCACTGTGTAACATTCGTTGAATAAATAAATGGGCAATAGGCAAGGGAGGAAATAGTCATGGAAAAGGCAGAAAGGGGGTCAGTCTTGTCATTTTTGTCCCCTCCTCACCCCCTTCCCACTGCTGCCCAGGGCACAAGAGTCTAGAAATCCTGACACTAG